>MU551605.1:1922810-1932810 GCA_024362625.1 Silurus asotus
CCCCAGGTGGGACAGACCGGACTTTCTCTCTCTTTCTTTCTTTCTCTTTGCCGGATTTTACAGTCCCACCCAGGCCCAGCACCTACAGCTCACCAGGAGTCTCGAACCGAAGTTCTTTGGAGACCGGACTGCACCATTAACCCATTGAGCCATCGGAGTGAACAAGTTTCCTCCTTATTTTACAGGGTTTATCTTTTAACCTTCCACCAATACATGAGGAAAAAAGTCCACAGAAAGCTCACCTGAGGCAGGATTCAAACCAGGAACCACAGGTTCCAAGATCTACTGACCTACCCACTAGGCCACCATGAAAGAGACATGAGGAAGCTTCTTTTACAGGGATTTATTTTTTTTAATATTAGGATACAACATCTGCGACTTTACCAGTAAGCCACCAGAGACCCCTCAAGAAAAACCCCTGTAGAAGCCATCAAGAAGCTTTGTAGTGTTTAGTGTCCATGTGTTTATGAAACTCAGTCTAGTTTACAGCTACTGACCTTCCTCATAAAAAGTGAGAATGGAGAATCGATCGTAAATTCTTTATTTGTAAGTGAAAATAAAAAGTTGACCGTGTACACTGATAGAAAACATTTAAAAGGGATACATTTTGCTTTTGAGCCGCCTCTCTTTCTCTCTCACACACACTTCTCTTTCTCTTTCACACACACTTCTCTTACGCAAATCCTCTAACATCAGCGTCAGTTCCGAAACTCAGTACACACATTCTTCTTTCCTGGAGATGCTGGTCACCAAAACACTCGAATGTTGCGAGTACGTGATGTACACGACGAATACTACGGAAATAAACACAGATTTAATCTAAAGACATAAAAAACATGAACCTGGGGATGTGATCTATCTCCATCTCTATCTCCTGCTGTGGTGTGTTAGAAGTGTGTGTGTGTGTGTGTGTGTGTGTGTGCAGATAAAGTACAGTGGCTAGTATGTCTATCATGTCTGGGTGCTGTTAGTATGTCACAAGGAGGAGTGTGTGTGTGTGTGTGTGTGTGTGTCTTGTACAGTTGTGTCTACATGTTCTCTGTCCCATCCGAGTCCTGATCTTGCAGGTGTCATCGGGGCGGGGAACACACCGTCCTCACAGCTCGTCGTCCTTGACCACTGCACGCACGCACACACACACACACACACACACATACACACACCAATCACCAATTAATAGTGACATTCAATAATTTCCTGTAATCATTATAGCACTTGTGAGTTTCTCACTCTTCTCTCAGTCTTTCTGTTGAACAATCGTTCACTGACCAATCAGTGCGTACCACCAAATCAAACATTAAGCAAGTCGACCAATTAAAACACGCGTACCGAGCCGAAGGGGCGGAGCTTTGACTTTAAAACCTAAACGCTAGCAATAGGAAGATCGGATCGCTCGATTTTTTGAATCTCGTCCATCAAAATAAACGAATCTTTCATTGAGTCATTTAGTTCATTCGATCAGAAATGAAATATAATGTTACATATTTAATAATCAGATCCCCAAAACGTCTACACGCACCAACTATTGTTCCAAGCATTTATATTTGTATATCCTTTATGGGAGTCAAGTGAACAAAAGAACAAATGACTCGGACTAGAAGAGTCGAGAAATACGTTTCCTGTACATAACCTTTTTCGCGATGCTTTGTTCATGCTAGAAAGTGAACGAATCACTTTTTGAGACGACTCGAGTCACATTAAAGAATCGTGCTGCCTATAAAAGAAGTCGTAGCTCCATGGATAGGTTGTTGGATTTCTGTAGTGTAGAAGATCATGAGTTCAAACCCCAGCACCACCAAACTACCCCTGCTGGGCCCCTAAGCAAGGCCCCTCACCTGCACTATTAATAGTACAAGTCAGTCGAAGCCTCACTTTCTTTCTATCTTCGTCTTGCACTAGGAGGAAAAATGGAGTAATTATTCTACCAACGTACTGATATGTAATTTCTTCCAGGTTATAACATCTAATGCTGTTACAAATTTCTGTCCAAAATGACTCAGTTGGCTTGAGTTACGATGGAGATGTGTTCCAGTGACTCCTTCGTAACTCGAAAATAAGTGGAGACATGCCCAAGCCTGCCCAGGAGTCTTGTATGATCAGTATAGGAGTATTATATTGACATTTGTTCTAATGTAATTTAGCATAACAGAGCAATTTACACTGCTGTAATGCAGTTGTACTTTACAAGTTGTACTTGACGCAAGTGGAGGGCGGAGCCGGACACGCTTTGTTTAAGTGTCTGGCGAAACCCATAAAAAGGAGAGAGACAAATAAGGCGTCTCACATCTTCACCTTTAAGGAGAAGACTATAGAAAGGTTATTGAGACGCCGGACTTTTCAAACAAGATGTGGTCCTTTCTCAAACCTTTAGTGCATAGGACATGGTAGCATGACGTTTGATCATTGTCGCAGAGGAATTTGAAATAAAGTGTTCGAGAAGCACTTACAATGTTATACTCGGGTGTCCACAAACTTTTGGCTCATATTTTATCTCCTTTCTTGTAACAATGACACATGCTTTAAAAGTCAATGGAACATATTTATATTACGGTAATATACGAGGATATTACGGTATGATGGCGTTTTCTAGAAACTTCTGTAATTCAAAGTTCAATAGCACTTTGGTTTAACGTTATTCAAAAGCATGGAGCTGGTCGTCGGTTTGAGTCATGTGACCTGTCGTGAGCTTAAGACAAAGTTGATCGGTGTCCAGGAGATATCTGAACACCAAAACGACGTGATTCTAATCAGATTGTTGGCAAGTGTGTGCTTTTTTGCACTCAGAGACGGGACACGTCCAGACACGTGCAAAAATGCTCACGTGCCGAGCGCACGGCCAGAAGCATGGCGTTCGGAATCGCTGAGTTTTATGCTTCACTTCGTTTCAGCTTAGCATTCCTTCCACGTTATTCCTGCAGTGGTGATGGATTTTTCTAGAACAGTAGTGCAGCTGCTTATTGTCACTGTACGTGTCTCCTTCTTTTTTAATAACTTGAAAGAAAAAAAAAAGTGTAAATAAGGTCACGTGTGTTGTGGCGAGTTCGAGTCTGGAATTTTAATCATTTATTTCTCTTTAAATGTTAAAATCAAAACGAGTTCAGAACCCCGCGCTCTTCCCTGATTGGTTGCTTTCCGCACGATCGGCCGTTACATTTTTTATCCGCTCATAAATAAAAAGTGCAAATGGAAACTGCATAATAATAAAATCTCACCCTTTTTGTCAGGAATTTCGTCGATGGAGTTGACGATGTGGATGGCGCCCGTGGCTGAAGCTTCACCGTAGGCGTTGCTGACGTGACACTCGTATGTTCCCGCTGTATTCTTGGTCAGTGGAAAGATCTGGAGAAAACGTTGTCTGGTTTTAGTACATACACAAAAGTATTATAAAAGCCTAACCATATTCCCCAAACTGTTCCTACACACACTTTGGATGCAGTAGCATGAAATGTTCCCTTCACTTGAGGTAGGAGACCCAAACCTGTTCCAGACATAACAATGCCCCTAAACACATGAGCTCCATGAAGATCTGCTTTACATGGAATATTTTAGGTCTCCTGCTTTAGAGCTTCAACCCTACACCCCAGGCCTGATCATCTCACCTACGTCAGTACCTGACTTTCCTCCAAAATTCTTGTGTCTGAATGAATCTCTTACAAATCCCCACAAAATCTATTGGAACATCTTCCCAGAAGAGTGGAGATTATTATAAGAGCAAATAGAGACAACATGTGGAACGTGAGGAAGTTCAAGAGGAAGAACATATCCGATCTAATGGTCGGGTGTCCACAAACGTTTGTCCACATAGTGTAGTTCAGTATTTCTATGTTAGATACTGATGTCCATGCAAGAGAAAACTACGGAGGTCCTGAAAGACCATGCGTTACAAAATGGTTTTCTTTTTTTGTTTTCCCGAAAACAACTTCAAGTTCCAAGCCTGTTAATATAAGCATTAACAATTTTCCCCATATTTTCTGCTTAAGCGTCATTGCCAGAACAGACTCCTACGGAGATCAGTGTTGAGGCATCAAATTCTCACCAGAGGAGAATCATATGCAGAAAGCATATGATCTTATGCATTGTTCCTTGCACAGTAAACAAGGCAGGAAATCCTTCAGCCATTAGGAATTTCGTCTTTATAAAAATATATGACTCATTTTTCCTTCCTAATATCCAAAACACTTTTTTTTCTTCACAAACCAGTGAGAAGCAGGAAAATGCCGGCGCCTTCAGCTTCTGTGTTTGCTTCGAGAGCTGTCTGAGATTACCTGAGATTACCTGAGATTACCTGTCAAATCCACAGCAATTTACATTTAGGTATGTTAGTGAGAAAGAAGGCTCACCAGCACCCATCCGGTGACCTCGTGCTTCTCCGGGCCTCCCCTCATCTGGATGGCGAGGTTGTCTTGGTCTCCGGGGAGCAGCTCGGACTTGTTATTGTCTGAGATCTACATCGAGGCGATAACCGAGATAACTGAGTGTCATGTTTAAAAGCTCTAAAACATATATGCTAATGCTGACAAATTGTTTTTGTTAAACATAAAAAAAAAAAACACTTAAGGAAATAATTAAACACTCAGGGGTTGATTGTTTTTATTCCTCTTGGTCCACAGACATTCTCCAGTTATTCAGTGACAAATGGTACTAGATGTACCATATGTAACCATAAACTAAGAATAAAAAACTAGGAAGAAAAAAGGGAAGAAACACCTGATTACTGGACACTTCCCGTAAATCCTAGTACTTTTCTGTTATAAGAAAGTAAGATGGAAACAGTAACTCATGGAAGATTTCTTAACAGTTTTTTAATTCTGTGTTTCATTCCTTATTCATTTTCACTGGACCTAGTGTTCGATAATCACCTCAGATACACTTATTTGTTTTAAAAGTTATTTAATCCTCCCCATTTAGGACTGTTGTAGAAAACGTGCGTTATGTGTGTGTGTAAAAGGACACACGGTGTTCTGAAAATAACGCAAACAATACAGCCGGAAAGCGAGGGAGGTTTTGGTGAAAGGAAGCGTTTCGTCAAGCGTGGCTTCTGCACCGCGAGGCGTTTAATGCATTAGAACAAATATCCTGAACAGAAATCACTGACTCTAAACACTGACTTCCTGTTTACTAGCATCTCTGATGTACAAGGGTACCTCAAAGCTAAAATTAGCATACTGCAAAACGTGCTAATGGACAAATTCGGATGAATTTGACTGAATTGTGTCCTTGTTTTAGATGGAAGTCACATAATCCAGTGGAACATCTTCCCAGAAGTATGGAGTTTATTACGGCAGCAATTGAGTACTCAGGTGTCCAAACTTTTGTCCATGTGGTATATTTAGTTAGCATATTTCTCCACTCGTTTTGTAATCAGGAACTAGCATTCTAAAAAAAAAAAACCATGGGAACTGTGACTTAGCATCATAGTAAACTGGCTAATCATTAATTAGCACAGTATTTTCCAACTAGCATCATAGTAAACATGCTAAATATTATGAAGTAGCAAAGTAGTAACAATTAATTAGTAAACATATTAGTGACGTTTAAGTAAACAGACTTAGCATGAACTAGCGCTCTGAACTACAAGTGGGAAATAAATAAACACACTATTGAAAGCTGAAATGATTTAAATGTATATTTGATGTCGTGTTCTGAGGTGAAAAGTCAAGTCAAGTTACTGTCTAAAAAATCTACTCAAATGAAACTGCAAAGTAGCTAATTTTAATTTTGGTCAAAACAAAAATTAGCGTGAGGTAGATGGGGGATGGGGATATGGTTGTGTATATCTAAATCTCAAGCTAGTTATTTTAAAATTGAAGGAACACGTTTACGAATTAAAGTGCAATAACAATAGAATTAATAAAACAAAAACAAATGGAGATCACTGGGCTCTGCATCACTGGTATCATCTCCATCTTTCTTTTCAGGTGGTCTGTTCTCCATCAATCAATCGGTAGTTTCAAGCGTGTAATTTTGTTCATCTTGCATTATTTTTAGCTATTTATTCATTTTCTCAGTAAAAAATAGGATTTCAAATTTAGTCAAGTACAATACGTTCAACAAAAGATGCTTAAGAGTTTTAAAAACTACTTCAAAAAATAAAAGTACACAAAAAACCCTACTCAGTTACAGTAACACGAGTAAATACAGTACAGTACAAACTTCTGTAACACAAATGTTTCAAAGGTTTTATTGATTTGTAACTAAGCTGAAATTCATGATGTTCTGTAGACTGTAAAATCTCCACCCAGAGGAACAGGGTCTTGTCCTGCACTAGTAGTTTGGGAGCATGGCCGTGTTTTTTGCCTGATTTCCATTTTCCAGTGTTTTTGTTTATTTTATATTAAGTTACTGGGTGTGTTTTGCTGTTACCTTCCTCCAGCTGAGCACCGGTGTGGGAAGGCCGATGGCCTCGCAGCTGAGGAAGACCTGAGCACCGGTGACGTTCCAGACCTGACCCGGACCCGTGATGATTACAGGAGCTGAGAGAGGTAAAAAATAATAATATATATATGTGTGTGTGTGTGTGTGTGTGTGTGTGTGTAAACGTTGAAAAAAGTCTGCTGTAAAAACTTGGGTCATGTGATGTTTTCATGAATCCTAATCCTATCTGAAAGAATGGAATTTCAGTCATTCATGGGTATGGACCTGGAGCTGGCTTGCTTACACAAAACTCTTGTTCTGTGCATGTGTGTGTTTGTTTAAGTTCTTTTCCATGGCAGTGATATCCATCACTGTGACTCATTTTTGTGGAATCTCTTGATTGAATATATTTAGAAAAATTCTTCCCAGCAGCCCGAGGGACAGGGACAGAGAATGCAGCGAGCTGGAGCTTGACTGTTATCAGCCTCCTGGAGCTTTTTCGAGACTGTTTGATGAAGACGGAGCTCAAGATAAATCTGTGCTTGAATTCTGCACTAAATAAACCATGTACTCAAGAACGTACTCGTGTGCAGAAAATACTCGATCAGGTTTTTTTTTTTTTTTTTTTTTAAGTTTTTATTTATTTATCAATGAAAAATGACACTTTATTTAAAATAATTCCATAATTTTTATTTCTTTAGTCACAATGAAAAAAATATAATATTCTAATGAAAAATGCAGCAATTTTCTTTTATATTTTTTTTATGATAATATTTAATTATTATAGTATATACACATACCCACATATACCTTTTTTATTCTAATATTTTTGCTGCATTTTTTAATTAGTTTTTTTCTTTGTGACTAATTTAATAACACATTAAATAAAAAATAATTAGTATATAAAAATGTGAATAACTAATAAATAATGCTTTTGAACTTTTAAATAAAGAAAAAAAATCTAAACAAATTATTTAATAGGATTTTTGTTTCATTTATTTAGTTTGTCTTAGTGGTTTCTATTTATATAATAATAATAATAATATTAATAATACATAATTATTTAAAAGATCGAGCTTCAACAGAAACATTTGAACATTAAAAGCATATTCAGATGTGTAAAAGAATCAAATAATGAGAGCTCAGAAGTTTTGGCCCCCTCCCTCACCTTTGGCACACTTGCCCTTGTTGTGTACGGTCACGGCGGGTTTGTGGAGGCGCTCGGCGGACACGCTGGCCGCTTTCAGCTCGCACACGCTCCGGTACTCCACACCGTCCGAGCCGCACACCGCGTAATCGCCGTTTTTGCACGCGCACACGCCGAGCTCGTTCTTCTTCTTGTTCTTCGGGTTTTTCTTGTCCTCGTGTCCCCGTGTCGCTCGGACGCACTCGAATCCTGGGGCGCACCGTGGAGCCGCGGAGCCGCGCGCACCGCACTGCTCTCCCGGTCCGGCGGCGCACAGCTCGCAGCAGCCGCACGGGTCCGGCACGCGGAAAGCGCAGCCCGCGGGCGGCAGCGGGGCGCAGGAGCTCGGGTCACAGGGACCGCAGGAGCGCGGGAGCGCGGCGGCGGCGAGCGCCGGGAGAACCAACACCCACAGCAGCAACATCGCGACGAGATGCGGGGGAATGTCGGAGCGCTGCTCCTGCACCGGCTCTGGGGGTTTAACGGAGATCAACTGCGGAGGCGGGACCCCGCAGACCACTTTACACGCCCACTTTACCATCTGCTCGTAAGTATTTATCACAAATTGAGATTTTCACGATTTGTTCTACAAAATAAAAAACGACCAATAATAGAAATGATACATGTATTGTTTTGTCACACATTTCTACTGAACATCTTGTAATCACGACCTCCAAAGTCGCGTGAGAAGGTCACATGTGCTTCTTTATAAACATCCCATTCAACATTTAGTCCACATCTGTTGAGCTCTACTGCAGATCTTCCACTCAAACCCATGGAAACCATATCTTCAGGATTGTGACCATGGGTAAGGTGATGCTGGAACAGGTTCGGTTCTCCAGCTCAAAGTTTTTAGGCTTCCATATTCCTACGTTCCTAATTGTGTGTTAACAGTTTGGGAACAAAACACTTCTGACTGAAAACAATCCAGATGTTTAAACACGTTTAGACCATATTAGTGAATAATCCATTTTTGGATCCAAATCCAAAGAAAATATCTTTCATTACCATCATTACTTCTCAAAATGATTTTTTTTCCACGATTTATTACAATTGTATCTGTCTGACATCTTTACAAACTGTGAGAGGAGACGACTTCAGAAAGTTTACTTCCACACAGGAAGCTTTGGGACTTCTTTATAAATATTTTGACCTTGAATCAAAAAAACTGGACATTCCACAAATTCCTCGGTCTTCATGCTTACGGTTCACTTCTCCCTCTATGAAATCATCCTGAAAAGAGGAGACGAATGTTGCACTCAGGACAAGGGATTTTTTTACGAGTTTATTTGATGTATTTGGTGACGAAGGCGGCGGCGATGTCCCTGTAGGGAGTGGGAGAGTCCGAGCGTGATGGTGGGATTCGGCAGAGGGAACGGAAGCGTGGAGAACGTAGGAGCAGGTTGTGAGCGAGGCCGATGCAGCTGGAGCTGAGCCAATACAGCGCCATGGACTAGAGCAGAAAAAGAGGGAAAAAAAGAGAGAAAATTGTAAAACAGTATTGATGATCCTGTGTTCACATTACAGAATAACAAAGTGATGTGAATTAAGTGAATTTCTCCGATTCTTCTGATCAAACCTTCAGCACGTGTTTCTTTACTTTCTTTATTTCCTACATACAATTTTAGATGATAATTAGCTAATGTTATCTAAATGCATTTTTTTATCCACTCACATCAGACGTCGAATTAGTTTGGAAGCCAGTTTTATTCACATGGGAAAAAAGTTTGCCCAATTCCGACTTCATTTCTTGTGATTCTGTCTTTTCCCCCCGCACAATTCTGACTTTATTTCTGCCAATTCCGACTTTATTTATACCAATTCCGACTATATTTCTGCTAATTCCGAGTTTTTCGGCTAATTCCGACTTTATTTCTGCCAATTCCGACTTTTTCTGGCAATTCCGACTTTATTTCTGGCAATTCCGACTTTATTTCTGGCAATTCCGACTTTATTTCTGCCATTTCCGACTTTATTTCTGCCAATTCCGACTTTATTTCTGCCAATTCTGACTTTATTTCTGCTAAATCCGTCTTTATTTCTGCCAATTCCGACTTTATTTCTGCCAATTCCGACTTTATTTCTGCCAATTCTGAAATTATTCTTTGCAATTTAAACCTAATTTCTCATGATTCTGCCCCCCCCCCTCATAATTCTCACAGAATTTTTCTTACAATTCCGACTTTATTTATCGCAATTCCGACTTTTCCGACATGAAATTCTAGAACAAATCGTGATTTCTCGATATACAAATGGCTTCTTCCGCCACACAACAAAGTTTGTCTAATTGCGACTTTATTTCTCGCAAATTCCGATTTTCTTTTTCACAATTCCTACTTTATATTTTGAAATTCCGACTTTTTCTTCCCCACAAATTGAACTTTCTCGCAATTCTGTCTACAGTTGATTCGGACACGTGAGACCGCTAACGTGAAAGGGGGCGGAGATAATATCAAAGCG
>MU551605.1:1935310-2024560 GCA_024362625.1 Silurus asotus
TTAAAGTGATACCTGCGGATCGATAAAATACGAAATGAACCTGAAATTTCTGCGTAGAAAAGCGTATTGGGCAGAATTTGATCGTTTCTGGACCTGGATTCTGTTCTGGTGGTTGGCATCAGCTAGTCAGCTAGTGGCGTTTATAGTTTTTGTAAAGTAGTTACTAGCCAGTGTCACGTATAAACCTGACAGACCCTCATCTCAACCTATGCTAGCTAGGAACCTGTAACTAGCATTCTTATAGTTAAAGTGCCTAGCAATTATGGAACAAGCTGACAGACTATGTAACTGCAAGCTAGAAATATTTAGCTAGCAGCTAGCTAGAAAGTAAATACAAGCTAGCATTCTGATAATTAAAGTACCTAGCAAATACACCACACCCAGACAGACTAGCTAGGATATCCTGACAGACAATATAATTACAAGCTAGCATTCTGATGGTTAAAGTACTTAGCAATTATGCTACAATCTAAAAGAGTATGTAACCGCTAACTAACGCAATCAGACAAGCATCGTTTACACAGAATCCGTCAATAATAGCTGCAAGCTGAGAATCTAGCAAGATAGTATTAATGCCACGTGGACAGCATGTTAAAAGCTTATATTGAATAAAGGTTTAAAGTTAATAGTAAAGTTCCTACCTGCACATTTTCTCAGACCAGCCCTTCTCCTTGGCCCTGACTGAGATCTCGTAGCGTAGCCGGTGTGCCAGCTCTGCTATTTCCTTCTGTACGGCTTCAATCTAGCTGAGAGAAAAACGACCGTGCGGTTACTCAGATGTTCGTGTAACATTTACGGAAGGAGTCTCCAGTTTCAGTGTAGCATAGCGAGCTGCCTTTTCTCGTCTCAAACTACTCGTTCTGGGGAGTTCGACGTGACTGATCGTAGCTCTAAAAGGATAAAAACAATGTTCTGGAATACAAGAAATAGATAGAGCTTGAAACGCTCCAGATTGGAAACTGGATCGTCTTTATGTTGTCATGGTAACCCGTTAATTGTACATTTTTTACCTCATGCAACTTGATGAGGATTGGACAACGGTTTTACTTCCTGCAATGATATAAAAACATTCATAAATTCCGCAAAGCAAAAAGAAATCCCACAGAATCCCAGAACAGAATTATTCCCTGGAAACATGACCCCCTGAACCTTGAGGCTTGTTCTGAACGAAGGCCAAGAGCGAGAGATTAAGAAACAGAAACAGAGACGTGGGAAATAAGAAGCATGATTGTGAAAACACAGGCAGATTCTTCTGTAAGCTACATCACATGGGGAAATGTTTGTGGACACCTTATCATGTACTTCTTTTGAGCATCCCATTCCACATTCAGTCCTTATTTGCCGTTATCATAACGTCGACCTCTCTAGGAAGATGTTCCACTAGATTTTGTGGGGATTTTTGCTTATTTAACTACAAGGCTGGTAGTAAAGTCAGGTGCTGATGTAGGTGAGAAGGTGAGGAGGCCTGGGGTGCAGTCAGCGTTCACATTTATCATGTTTAATAGGGTTGGAGCTCTATAGCATGAGATCTTCCACTCCAAACCATGTGAAGCATATCTTCATGGAGCTGGCTTTGTGCACAGGGGCATCGTTATGCTGGAATGGGTTTGGGTTTACAGTGTATATATGAGTGTGTATATATGAGTGTGTATATATGAGTGTGTATGAGGAAGAAATTCAGTCTTTAACCCATAAACAGTGCGAATGTTTAAAAAGAGCTGAAGATAAACAAGAACAAGCCCCAGTGTGTTTACTTCACCGCAAGGTCAGGAAGCCATTTCCGTGTGGGACGGAAAAAACAGAAATGTAGTTCTATTCGTCTACATTTCTTTAAAACATGGGGGCTGAGGACATCCGCCGAGCAAATCGAATTAAGAGGAGAAAACTTGTGAAAGGCATCGCACAATGAGACCTTGGTGTTCACTTTAACATGGAATACATTGTAAATATAAAAAAAAAAGAAAGTAAAAAACGTTTTTTATTGATTTTAAATTCTCAAAAATACAAATCTTAAGCTTAAGAATATGACTTTTTAAAAGATAATCAATCAAAAGATAAAACAAATACATTTTTGATGACCAGTGTAATCAATAATTTAGCATGACCGGATTTTTGAGCTCGTCTGTTAGTAACTCTTTAAAGTTCCATTTGTAACATTAATTGAATTTATTAAATGCTTTAAAAGTATTAATTGTTTGTTCATTTCAACATTTAATAATATATTTACTTTTTATATCTGTTAACTTTAGTTGATGCGCTATGAACTAACATAAACGAGGTACAGCCAGCGGGTGGTCTCGCGTGTCAAAAAGAACAGGATGTGGCGTCAGTAATCCGCCTCTAGAGGCCGCTTTCGTATTGCAGACGCAACCTGGAAAAACTAGCAGTATGGATTTTTGTGGACAGTTCCAGCAATCATCTATTGGTGCTAATTATTTGACAAAACCGATGAATCGGTCGACCTCTACAAGTAAATCAACTGGATGCACATCCTGTCAATCGTTTCATAGAGCACCTTTAACCACTCCCCCTACACCCCTGTCCCTACAAAGCAGGTGTTAAATAAGTAAGACGAGACCTTTGCGATGATGGTGGCCTGGTATATGGCGAGCGGCAAAGTGATGATGCTGCGCAGCACCACCGTGGTGCAGATGATCCCCGCCCACCACGGCAACGTCGTCATCTGCTGGCTAGAGATCAGGAGCTGCTCGGTGAAGTGGACCGGAGCCGAATCCGCCACGCTTTCGTACCACCCGGATCCGGATGAGCTCATGGACCTCACGCCGAACGGCTGCAGGTACAAACCTGCCACTGACGTTACGTATCTGGAGGTGAGAGTGCGATCGGGTCCGGGTCTCGAGTCCGTCCTGAACATGCCCTGGGACATGCATCTCGCTATCGGATGGATTCCACGCAACCGGGACCTTAAGAAAAGGTTCAGGCTGGGCAGAAACGAGATCCTGAGAGAAAGAGGATGGAGTGCATGTGTTAGAGCTATAGGATTTCCTGTGTTTAGGTTATGAGACCTGATATGATCTATTATATCTCAATAGGATTTTGGACCTTCTATCAATAAATCATAATAGTTTTGTATATATTTGAATATATATTTATTAATATTAGGGCTGTCAATTGGTTAAAAATGTAATTGTGATTAATCGCATGATTGTCATGAGTTAACTTATTTGTAATTTTTTTCTGTTCTAAATGTTAAAGTAATAGTTTTCAATTTTCAATTTTCTATCCCCTAAAAAAAAAAAAAGAAAAAAATGAAAAATGATTGATGCTTTATGCAAATGTGTTTATTTTTTTAAAACCAAACTCAACATAGAGCATAAAGACAAAATATTGTTGCAAATGTGGTAAAGTAATTACGGAGTATATTATGTAAATCATCAGGACACCCAACGGAACGTTTGCTATGTTTCCACACGGACGGTTTTAATTGCCGGAATGTGGGTATCATGGCGGATTTTGGTGCTTGATTTGTGACTTGGCACAAAACAAATGTTTAGTGATTAAAAATGTATTTATTTTTTACAGAAAGGACTCCACCTTGCTTGCATTTTTTTTCCTTCACTTCTTTAACACACTCTCATTATGTTGCAAAGTTCATCACTCCTCCACTTTTACCACCTTATCACTCCACTGCCCGCCCTCTTCCTCACACTCCCTCACACTCCCTCACTCTCTCTCACTCTCTCTCACTCTCTCTTATGTACTCTAACTCCAAATGACTTTCATTCCTCTTCTCTCCAACGTGTACCTCCACCTCTCCAGTAGTGATGGGAAGTTCGAATCATTTTAGTGACTCGGTTCTTTGAAACTCGTTTATTAAAATAAATGAATCTTTTATTGAGCAATTTGGTTCATTTCGTGTCTTTGATCAAAAATTATTCAATAATCAGATTCACAACACATCTACACACACCAACTCAACCATAGTTCCAATAATAAAAATATGAGAGTGCAGCTAAGGACAAATGATAATAAATTGAATCACTGAATCACATTTTCTGGTCGTTCTTTTGTCACGTGACTCCATAATTACAATTACGCCAAGATTCAGACTAAAAACATCGGATCTTTTGCACTGTGTAGCATCTATAGGAGTCACGTGATAAAAGAATGAACGACTCGGACCAGAAGAGAGATGAACTACTCAATTCTGTTTCTTGTTTATAATCTACGGAGATGTTGCGATGCTTTGCACATGCGCGTCCAGTAGAAAATGAACGAATCACTGTCATACATGTCCTGCACCACCCTCACATACTTCTCTGCCACACCAAACCCAACACCGGAATCCTCACCTCCCGACGCTGTTCCACATCTTCTACACCACCAGCGATCCCGTTATCTAATAATTCAACAAACCGCTCTGTTTATCCATCATCCACATTCAACCTGCTGAATGTCAGAGCAGCATGACAGACAGACCGGCGCGCGGAGATGACGCAATTCGTGTGCGCCCTGGGAAATCCTGTCGCTTCCGGTATCATTCCAGTGTTGCTATGGTGAGCTGTTGCAGAGAGAAGAGGTGGAGGAGGTGGATGAGTTTAGGTACCTGGGGTCAACAGTGCAAAGTAATGGAGAGTGTGTTAGAGAAGTGAAGAAAAGAGTGCAGGCAGGGTGGAGTGGGTGGAGAAGAGTGATAGCAGGAGTGATTTGTGATAGAAGAGTATCTGTGAGAGTGAAAGGGAAAGTTTATAGGACTGTGGTGAGACCTGAGATGTTGTAGGTTTAGAGACAGTGGTGTTGAGTAAAAGACAGGAGGTGGAGCTGGAGGTAGCAGAGTTGAAGATGTTGAGATGTTCGTTGGGATCTGTCTATCTGTCTGTCTGTGTGTGTGCGCGCGCATAAAATTTTAAATATAACAAATATATAAATATGTAAATATATATCATGTAAATATACGTTGTTTGAAAAAAATATACGTTGTTTGTAAAAAAAAGAAAAAAAAGTAATAATAAGAGAAAAAGAGGAAGTAAAAGAAAAGAGCACCGCCACCTGGTGGCGCACAAACGCTGTTACATCAATTCGGTGCATGTATTGAGAATATTTCCTCATGAGGGATGGATTTTCATCGTTGGTTTTCTAAGTGGCAGGGCGTAACTCTATCAGAATTACTTGATTTCTCTCAGCTGTGTTCCTTCCAGTGGTGTAAGTTTAGTTTAGAGTTTCTATCCAATCATGTTTTAGACGTCATATCACCTGTTACAGGTTCACAGAAATCTGCCATGAGGCCTTAAGATCTAGCAGTGCGGGAACTCCTTCTTACAAGAAATAATGCACAATTGTAACACTGAGCACTTAAACTTTAATCATAAAAAACAGAAGTTCCAGACTGAAACAATGAGGTAAAATCTTGTGATTAATAATGTACTGTTTAGAAACACGGAATCCGTCATTACAGGGAATGTAAGTGAGATTCATTATACACACAAGTGTATAATAAAAACAGGCCAAAGGTCAAAATGTTTTGTTGACCGCACGCGAAGTCCGTCGTCGGTTACCGCCCCCTGGTTTGCGCAGTCGGTGCTGCAGTTTTTTGGGGATCTTTCCTCGCTTGTTGAGGATTTCACGCAGCCTTTGCTTGGGTGTTTTGGATAATCGGAAGTCACAGATTGTGGGATAGTGCTCGTATTCCACCCTGCAGGAGCGTGTAACCGGAACGTATCCCTCCGCCATCACCGTAACCTTGTAGTCGCCCGGGTTGAGCAGGCGCCAGTAATCGCCGTCAGATGCTGAAGATGTAAAAGTTCTGATTAGTCAGAATGTTTCAAAAACAGCAACTTCAGTAAATCACAGATTTATAAAAATGCACATGTGAGCGAGACAAACTAAAGGAACAGCGCTGGTTAAAGTGATAAATGCACTTTTCTTACTTTGTGTATTAGAGGTCGACCTACGTTGGATCGTACTTGCCGATAATTGATTAATTAACAGATCGGTTTAAAAAAATAAAGGATATTAGATAGCAAACACAACACTCTAGGTAAAATAGACATTATTACATACAACTATTACACACATCTGAATCTAATAAAAAGAATGGTAATTTAATATACAAATAATTGACACGTGGTGTCAGTGAATCGCCACTAGAGGCCGCTCTTGTAAAAAGTGCAGCCTTTACATTATCCTGTTTTTAATATGTCCTTTGTGTCATTTCTTTTGCTTTGTCTGTTCGGGGACAACGATTAAGTTGTCAAGTCTCACCTTCGTTACTAGAACAAATATCTTAAGTTTAAGTTTGGTTTGTTTGACTTCCCTCACCTGATCTTATGTGATGATCGATGTCGTCCACTTTAATGATGGCGTCCGCAATACCAGCCTTTGTGTCTTTATCCTTTATGACTCCTCTAACGCCTCGGTGGACCTGTGCATTGTCGAAAAAGTCAACATTCGAACTGAATCCGAAACAATTGTTTGATGATTTTTCCATTGTTCTCTTTAACACTCAAAAATTGTTATTATACTGTTCAGCTTGTTTAGTAGCCAATACGTTACATATATTATTGTTTAAAAATAATGAAAAATCATAAATAAATCTTGTATTTTATTATTGGATTCATATTTAAAAATTTGCCAGAATTTTGTTGCTTTCATTTACCTGTTCCATGTAGACCAGCAGCGACTCTCGGTTGTTCTCCCACTCTTTGGGCAGCTCGCTGGCATGAGGGAATTTATCACAAGACAGTTCAACCGTCACCTCGAAACAGTTCGTGTGCAGGTAGCTGAAATCGTTCATGCCTGTGGAAGCACAAAAATCACAGATGTCCGTCTTACTATTAAAAAAATTAATCATGGAAAAAACACAGCAAAGCAGTTCTTCACATAGAGAAACTTCTGGAATATAACAGACTTGTGGATAATTTAAGAAAATATCTTTATAAGATCAATGCAGATACACATTTTAATTTCACTTCAAGCGTTGGTATGTGACTTGGGCAACATAGAGACATTTCTGCAGCTTGTTCAGTGTACCACTTTATATTAGCGATCCCCAAACTACAGCTCGTTTGGAACAAAGCCAGAAATGTATGTTGAAAATGTAATAAAAAAAAATGTTTTACTCATAATCAAAGCTCTATTTAATAAAAAGGGTTTAAAACAAAAATTTCTCTTAGTTATTAATAGAGGTCAAGGCACCCATTGTTGTTTGGTGGAAACATACAGATAGTTTTTCCGGCTTCCGGTTGACTGTCATTACAAGAGCGGCCTCTAGAGGTTGCTGTTTGTTCCCCCCACAAACCTTTTGTAACTACTACAGAACACTTCTAGCCTATTTCATTTAAAGACAGAAGTATTGAAATGTCACTAGGAAATAGACAAACATATACTTTTTTGAGACACTCACTACCAGGCACCGTGTGCCAGTTGGCTCCGTTGATGATGTTGTTTTGCCGTGTGAAGTCCTTGTTGTGGCATGGCCTGCGGTTCGGATTGGACATGACGTGGTTGGTGCTGGCGTAGACGGTGGCGAGCCAACGGAAAAAGCTGTCGTCCGGGGTGGGAGTGTGTTCGCGGGGGGCCCAGTCCCGCGCCATGTCGAACGGGTACGTGACCACCAGCTCACCGCCATGCAGGTTGGCGCTCAGGACAAAGGGTATGGACTGCATCCAGGTGATCACCAAGCGGGTCTCTGGCGCCACCTTTAGCAAACAACAACGACGAAGTTTTGCTAAAGTCACTAGTGATGACGCCATGTTTTCAGGCTTTTACTTTATCCAGATACTGTATATTACCTCATGATTAATGAGGCATTATTAGAAAACAATGAAGCATACGAGGTGGCTATCAAAAAATTTAGACTAGAGATCAAGAGATCATCCCTTTAGATGAATAAAACCTGGCGGTAGAACCCGATATTGACGGTGTGGCCCCTGGGGATGAATTCTCGATGCACAATGCCCCGAAAGTGGAAAAAGACGATGAGCATGCACTTGGTCGAGCTGCAGACTTGCCTTGCTTTTGTCAGTCATGGAGATGATGGGCTCTAACACTGTGAAGACTGTTGCTCCATCTTGTGGTCGTACACCCAGGTTTTGTCACCGGTAATGATCCTCAACATAAAGGACAGGTTGTCCACGAAATGCTGATGGAGTTCTTGGCATACTTTGATGCGGTGTTCCTTCTACTCCTGGGTTGCAACACGGCGCATTGCTGAATGTGGCAAACACGCAGAATTTCACGCTTGCGCTTTGTACTCGCAACTCCCAATGTACATGATGTCTTTTGGCACACTGACTTATAAAGATTGGTGCTCCCTGTGACTATGCGTGCAGCCCTGTGCTGCCATCTGCTGGGGTGACAAAACTAGTCTCGAAACGTTTTCATACCACCTCGTATTTGTAATGATTTTTTTTTTTTAGGAAACACATTTCAACTTACCAAAGCATCCTTCGATGTGTACTGTTTGGGAATAGGGATGTGATGGTTAATGAGCTTCGACTTGTCCGTCTCCAGCTCCATGGCGTCCCACATCTCCGAGTTCAGGTTGGCAAAGTTGTTGTTCATGTCGTAACCTTTGTAGCTGAAACGACCCAGAGCCCAACCACCGAGCTCGGATCCCTAAAGGTAAAACCACACAAACACACACACACATGTGCTGAGTGTCCTATCAGCATCAAGATAGGATGAAAGTGGCATCCATGAGTTACCGTCTGAACCCAAGCTTTGGTTATTGTGCATCCTGAGGTTCAGCATAGTGGGAATTAACCCACCTTCTTGTAAGCCATCTCATAGCCGTCTGGGTTCATGGAGGGCAGCAGATGGATGCGAGTCTCTTTAACCAGATGGACTATGCGCTGGTTGCCTTGTTTGTATTCGTGACAGATGTACTGCATCAGGTTCAGCAGCAGCTCTCGCCCCAGAACCTCGTTCCCGTGCATCCCTGCCACGTAGCGGAACTCTGGCTCGCCTGTAGAGGGCGGAAGAACACTTGCACTCTTTACCACACTTACTTCTACAGAGTGGTTCAGGTGTGTAAAGGTACTTTGTGGTGCTGCGTTGAGTAGAGTTAGCAGACACAATTCTTTAAACAATATTCTGGAAAAAAAGTTTTTGTTTGTTTGTTTTTACAGTAAAGAAAGGGTGCCAATACTTTTGCACAGTATCCTCCTAACAAAGTGACAAGTTTACCATAAAATATTCAGATGTGGTTTTTTTTACGGCTGATAAATTAAATTGTACTGTAACAAAAAACTTATTTGGTTTTGCATTAATAATTAATACATTTAACATAATCGTTATAAATATTTATAAAATGTTTATTTGTTTGTGTTTGTTATAAACAATAAAAAAATATTAAATGAAACATCTTTTATTCAACATTTGATAACTCCTTGCCTGTAAATCTGTCCTTTTGCTTATTTCATTATATTAGTTTATAGTAAAAATATGAAGAAAAATTTAAGGTTGCTATAGCAACAAGCTAAGAACTTAGGGTTGCCAAATACTGAAAATCCATCAATTAGGAAAGATCCCTAAAAGAATACATATAAAAACAATAGCTATACAAAATGACCAAAAGTATTGTGACACCTGACAATTCCAGCTGTATGTGGACCTTTTGCTTTTTTGTCCTTAAATAAATACATAAATAAATAAACAGTTTAATGAATAAGTTCTTGTTAAACCTAATGATAGAAAATCACTGTATGCTAGTAGACTGAAGTGTCGTTTTCAGTTCCCAGGTCCTGGAACCTGAGATTACATCAGGAGACGCTAACAGTTACATTACGGTAAAGGAACAGATGGGATGAAACATGACCTGAGTGCACCCCTCTCCCTCTTTTCCCCCCTCTTTCACATGCATACCGCTCTACTCCTTTTTTTAGGTCGCCACTAACAGAGGGGTCTGAAATCTGGCACCTTCCCTAAAAAAGCACTGAACCGAATAAAAATGAAAAAACACACGCACACAAATTTTTGGAAGACTTGCAATAAATAATTATAAATAAAATCTTTTCAAATAAACCATTTCAGTCCAACAGCTTACACTCCTGATTAGCTACTAAGCTTTGAGTTTTCCTGACAGAAATTTGAGATCTTAAACATATCTCACTGCACCTGAACGACAGGCAGTTTAGCTAACCTTTCTTTGAGCTAGAAATTATCTAGCATTTTGTTAGCATGCTAGATAATTAGCACTTTCTGTGAGGTCTCACTTTAATACAAAATCCACCCCAACAATATGGTCTCCTTTATTAGCTAGCTAGCTAGCTAGCTTCCTCAGCTCTTATAGGTTCAAAAGATACTGTGGATATCTATGATTTAACAAGTGACTGTTAGTAAACACACTATTAGTATAATGAAAGCAGTCAATAAAGTCACAAACGTCTTCAGCTTCCTTGTACAATGGCTGCACTGTAATGCTCAGCTATCTGAGCAGGAACTCTGTACATATTTGCTGCATCTCTGCTCGCCTGAGTTCGTGTTAAACAAATACAAATTTGGCCGTAAAACTGAACAAGCTGAGTTTGTAATGAACACCACACGAGCTCATGCCTGGCCTTCAGGGGTTTGGAAAACAGGTCACCCATTCATCATGAAGTCCTTTACACCCCTCCTTCATGAAAGAAAATCCATCCAAACCCAACTCTGTGTTGATCTTTGACATATGCAATATGGACAAAAGTTTGAAGGACACCTGAGTATGGTGTTTGGTGCTTGTTCATCCCATTCTCCAATTTGCTGTTGTAATAAGCTCAATTTTTCTGGGAAAATGTTCCTCTAGATTTTGTGGAGATTTGTGTGAAATTTATTCAAGAAAAAGTCAGGTGCCGACATAGATGAAGCAAGAAGCCTGGAGATTTAAGCAGATGATCTTCCACTTCAACCCGTGGAAAGCAGATCTTCATCTTTGTGAACAATGGCATTGTCATGCTGAGCCAGGTTTTGGTCTCCTATTTCAAACGAAGGGAAAATTTCATGCTACCACATCCAAACACGTCTTCAACTTTGAGGTAAAAATTTTGTAAAGAACCACATCTGGTTGGAAAAATCAAGCGTCCCACTACTTTTGCTTATATCGTGTACATTTAAAGTAAATTGCGACAAATTTTTCGCGATGCAGATGTAATAGTATCTCTCTCACCCAGCTCGTGTTGGCCCGGGTTATCAGATATCTCCATCACGTACAGTTTCAGGCCCATGAAGCTCTTCCCGATGCTGTAGATACGCGTGATGTCCGGACAAGCCTCGTTCACTGACCTCATTAGCTGGAAAACATTAACACTGATACAGTATAATCACGTGAGTGATGTCAATGGTAGTGCAATATTCCACTCTGAGGTTGAATTTGAAGAACCATGCAGAACCATGCCTATGCAGGAAAGCAATTGATTTCTTCCAGGCCTTCAGATGATGAAAGAAATCCAGTGATATGAATGAATGACCTTTCAAGACACTGATATCATTCATATCATTTAAGATATCATGGTAGCTGCAAATAAATGTTTTTAAGAATTAAATTTTTTTTTTAAATAACACACTCTGATTGGACACCATGATTTGATCAGAACAGTTTTGTCCTCATTTTTAAAACATTATTTTTATTTTCTTTTCTTTTTATTATTATTCTTTTCATTTTTTTGTCATCGAAACCTATATATTTTGATGCATACAATATGCTCAGGTATTGATATTTTTTTATGTAACAGCCTAAAAGTTAATACATTTATTTTCACACACCTCCCGAAGACCTCCTTTCTTCACAAAGGTGTTCCTGTTCTTCATTTCCAAGCCAGAATTCAAATAAATAGACACGGACTCTAACACTAGTGGTGACCGCAGACCCCTGTTAGGTTAACAGTTATTTGCAGAGGACGGTGTGAGAATAACTGAGAGCCTACAGAAATATTTATCTTCTGGTGAGTGTGGTGAACCTCAGTACACAATCAAACACCAGGAACCCGAGTAGCTCTGCCAAATCCTACAATGTGTTTCCCAATGGTGACGCATAGGCAAGAAGAATCACCTCAAGCATTTCAGATTTCTTTGCCATTTCCTAAACTTTAGCTTCAGATGTGCATTTGATGAGCTGTATTACTCCGAAGCATGGCTGAATACTCAAATCTGATTGGTCATTGGTCATATTTTCATATAACCACTCACAGGTAGCTCTGGCTGTTACATAAACAACATCTTGTGGTAATAATGTAATAGTTATGGATATAATACAATAATATGTATATGGTTTCTATAGTAACAGCGAATATGCATGGACTATTTGGTGACATGATCAATGTTTTTTCTTCTCATTGCGTCGTTTTCAGCACATGAACCCTTTTTGTCGTTGTGACACTTTTTCAGCCTGCCACTGGTTTATTATTTCCGGCTCTCACACACCACAGACGTAGTCTAGACTACAAAGCTCACAACGAGCATGGCAGAAGGCAACATCATCATCTTCTTTCCTCTGCTTGTGTTCTATATAGTCAATGTTCAGCCTGGATACATTTTCAATTTTCAATGATTTTGTATGTATATATTGTGATGCGAGGTTCCGTTTCCAGCGTGACACCAAAACAGGTAGTAGTAATGGCTACTTTTTACTTAAGTACATGAGTATCTGTACTTTTATTTAAGTGAAGGATGTGTGCACTTTTGCCATCTCTGTACCTGGTAAATGATGTACGAAACATCAGAACGTACCTTCCTCATTTCCTTGTAATTGTGATGTCTGAAGTCCAGTTTGTACGGTGCACCTTCTTCCACTGGCCATCGGTGAAGGTTATTTGGGTCTAAAGAGAGAGAGAGAGAGAGAGAGAGAGAGAGAGAGAGAGAGAGAGAGAGAGAGAGAGAGGGTTTGTAATAAACACCAGTAAATCTTATTTCACACAAAGTTTGTAAGAATTTCATTAGATTTAAATCTCATCTATACAGATATCACTTAGTTATTAAAAGTCTTAGGATCACTGTTAGTTATTATAGTATATTAATATAATACAATTCTGGGTGTATGCAAAAACTAATTTTTTATTAATTGAATAAAAAATTACCAACTAACCATACAACTAGCTAAAAAACACATTTATCAAATAAAACAATTAAGTACAAATACATAAACAAACGAATTCAATTAATACTTAGTAAATAAACCAAAGACAAAAACAAATAAAAACAAACAGAAATGAATAACAAAAACCCCAAAACAAATAATTGAAAACAGAAATAAACAAGCTAATTAAATAAATACAGTAAATAAACAAAAAACAAACAAATAAAAAGAAACTCAATAAACAATAAATAAAACAAATTAAGAACCTAAATTAAATGAAAACATAATTAACCATTAAAAAAAAAGAAACTAACAAAACTAAATAGAAATAATTAACAAAAAAACTAACAAATAATGTGCATATAAACATGCTAATTGAATAAATTACATGAACTAAACAAAGAAAGAAACAAAGAAAAACAAACTACATAGAAATTATTGGCAAAATAATCAAAGCCAAACAAATGTACAAACAAATAAACAAAAAAATAACAAATAAATTATTTAAAAAAACTAACGGGGGAAAAAAAACTATTGAAAAACAATAATGTGAAAATAAATAATGTTTGTTGGACAATGTCAATAAACAATACAATAATAAACTACCAACTAAACTGGCAAAAAAATAATAATAAATAAGAAAAAAGAAATCATTAAAAAGAATGAAATAAACACACATTAAAACAATAGAAAACAAAGAAACTAAAATTCTCAAAATTTATTTTCAAATAAAATAAATGATCCAGCCGATCATAGAAGTTCTTAAAAAGTCCCCTAAATGTAAATTCTTACCAGGTTCTGTTCCCGAGACTGTAAATATTCTTGCAGTGTGAATGTGTGTTGATTACCTGGGATCGTGCAGCCCAGCACTTCTGCACGTAAGCAGATGGTTCCGTTTTTAAACCAGGTTTGCGGGTTGATTCGTATAAACCGGGCCACCACAGAATCGGGGAACACGGCCAGCACTGCAGTGTCTGTGTCCTGATTCCCCTCAAACACCTGTTAGCAAGAAAGAACGTTCTGAGAGAAGATCTCCATTCAGCTAACCCAAATACCACCGGGTTTAATAACAGCACCAGATCAGGAGGTCAGGGCCAAACTGTTGTTCACACACACTAGCAAAAGGCTACCCTTAATAGAACCAGTACAAATGAATGGTATTAGTTGTGTTCTATTGTTGTGTTAGCATGAAAGATTGTGTTCAGCTAGTCAGAAGTGCATTGGATTCAGTGGGGTTTGTTGTGATGTTGCTAGTCAGGGTTCACTCGCTGAAATCTGGTGTTAAGCAAGAAGCAGTGGGCAGGCAAGCCGTTCTTTCCAACAGAGCCACTTAATCAAGCTAACTGCTGCCAGCTGCCATGTCCAAATGTGTATCCGAGCCACCAGCGTGCTGCCAGGAGAGTGTGTGTGTCCTGCTGGCTCAGGGATGGAGATGATACAGTGCCACGGTGATGCCTGAGCCAATACACATCAGCAGCACTAATGAAAGTCTTTAGCCTTGTGTTGAGGAAACCGATGTTTCTGTCCTTACACTCATATATGCTCATTAATAATAAAGATGGAGAACTAAAATATAAAATATAAATGTGGAGGAAATTTTTGGAAGAGAATTCGAAGTGTTTGAAGCCTCTGAATGAGTAACTGGCTGTGGAGTGAACTTTAAACTTTTCTTCCTTCATGATTTATCCATCTTTTTTATTCATTAACAGCTGCTCATCTTTAAATTCTCATACATACACCAGCAAGAAATCCATCCGTCCATCTATCCGTCCATCCATCCTTTTATACTGTACATACATACATACATACATACAGGTTTTTTGTCTCATCCAGTGTTTATCCATCCCTTTACAGCACATTCTATCAGCTCCATCCCTCCATCCATGTAAGTTTTCTAAATTCTTAATCTATTTTATTAATTGTTTATTTATAGCACATTCTATATGATCCATTTATAAGCTGACTAACCATTCCATCCATCCATCCATCCATCCATCCATCCATCCATCCATCCATCTATCCTTCTATCCATCCATCCACCATCCATCCATCCATCCTTCTATCCATCCATCCATCCATCCATCCATTAATACATCCATCCATCCATCCATCCATCTATCCTTCTATCCATCTATCCATCCATCCATCCATCCATCCAGCCCTTAATCCATCCCTTAATCCATCCATCCATCCATCCATCCATCCATATATTAATCCATCCATCTATCCATATATTAATCTATCCATCCATCCATCCATTAATCCATCCATCCATGCATATTCTATACTTTTTTCCATCCATTGAAAGCATCCATCCTTCTGTCCGTCCAGCCATCCATCTATCCATCCATTCACCAACCCTCTAAATGCAACATCTGTTTATCCAAAAATCCATCAAAACTACATCTGTCTCCATCAATAATCCCAATAAATGATATAAATTCATTAATTATTACAGCTTTTTAAATGCATTATCCAGCTATGAATTCACCCATCTTTTACATGTAGCATCCATCCATCCATCCATCCATCCATGCATCCATGCATCTATCCATCCATCCATCCATATTATCAAAATGCACTATTCATTTGTAATTGCTTAATTAATTGAAGAACAACTTTTTCTTCTTTGAACTATGCATCCATTTAATTTATGGATCTTATTCTGCTCTTATATTTAATGTTTTATTCATATGGCTTCTAAAATACTAATTGCTTCCTAATTGCTCCAACCAGCAATTTTTCAAAATTGATTCATCATATTTTTTTTGTCCAATAATCAAATAATAGTATGCATTCTTCTCTATTTATCCTTCCATCTTGAACATTCCTGATATTGAATGTTTGTAATTGCGTATAATACTGTACTGCTTATGCTACGTATAATATTGTTCTGCTTCATCAGGAATTAAAAGTGAATGAATCTTACCGCTTCTCGAGTCCCGTTCATGCACGGCTTCCAGCTAATGGAGTCGTTACTGAACTGCACCTTGAAAGTTTCAACCCAATTCCAGCTACAGAAGAAGACACATAATCAGGTACGAGTAGTAGACATTGGTATGACCCTCACTGTAAATATGCATGCTTCTGTGTAAAATGATTTATCTGTATGGTTTGCTACCTCCAGATGGAACTGCGGCCCTGTATGATGACCCCTGTGAAGCGAGTGGCTCCCAAAGCGTCCACCTGAAGCCACTGTTTCTTGTCCTCATGTAGTGCACACCAAGCTCCATCATAAATATCCCCATCCTCAATACCAGACTACACACACACACACACACACACACACACACACACACACAAACCCCCAGAATATATGAGGTAGGCAGAATGAATAGGATGTAAATTAACCACAAAATAGTTTGTAAGTCTGGAAGATACAATTGATCTTTTCTTTTGCCAGTAGAACGGACTTTTGGTGCTTGGACCTCTAATCCACTATTTTGGTGCTTGGACCCGATATAAATCTACTATAATCTGTTATTTCGGTGCTTGGACTCCATATATATCCACTAAAATCCATAATTTTGGTGCTTGGACCCCATACATATCCATTAAAATCCACTGTTTTGGTGCTTGGACCCCCAATATAGTCACTTTAATCCATTATTTTGGTGCTTGGACTCCATATATATCCACTATAATCCTATAATTTTCATTCTTGGAACCCTAGATATCCATTATAATCCACTATTTCAGTGCTTGGACCCCTATATATCCACTGTAATTCTTTATTTTGATGCTTGGACCCCGTTATATTCTCTATAATCCACTATTTCAGTGCTTGGAGCCCTATATATCCACTGTAATCCTTTATTTTGATGCTTGGACCCCGTTATATTCTCTATAATCCAATATTTCAGTGCTTGGACCCCTGTATATATCAACTATAATCTATTATTTTGGTGCTTGGACCCCTATATATCCACTTATAACCTCTATATTCCACTTCCGCACACTTTAACTTTGATAATATGAATAGTAATTTCCACTGTTGCAAATCTTGAATAAAAAAATTTAATAATTCGCAGATCTCAGGGACCATATGGACCCATAACTGTGATACAGGTTTTAGTTTGGGTGTATGTTGTTGGTATATATTCTCATTTATGATTACATTTACATTTTTTTGGTTCTTGAAGCAGAACCGGTGTGAACTGAACTGACGCTAATTTGTACATCCAAAGGGCATATATTGAACTTTGCAGTCGTCCCAAAAAGAAAATGAACAAAGCAGCTATTCTGCATTTTTATCAGAGGTCATGTTCATTGTGTGATCATTTGCCTTGCCTGGATGTTCAGTCGGCCACGATGGGGTCCCAGACCACGGCGTTTATATGATGACGCCTGCAGCTGGGCATCTTTAACTCTCAAACTCTCCAAACCCAGGGGAGGGCATTCTGAGGCAAAAAAAAGAAAAGCAAAAACAGTCCCATATAGATTGTGTTAGAATCACGACTTTAATATACACGACAGGAAAAGGCAATGATGGAAAACAGAGTGCCGGATCACGGATCATTGAAAAATCACTAATTAGATTTGTTTGTTCTATTTTTCAAATGTCTATAATCCCGAAGATTTCTAGAGTTTGTTACCTAACTTGGTCAGATCATCCTCCTTCCCTTTCCCCCACACTCGTTTCTCCAGTTTTGCCTCGATCTCCTCCTCCAGGTCTTCGGTGCCAAAGTGGACCACTGTGGGCTTCACGCTGGTGGAGAAGATCTTCTCAGGAGGTTTTGTAGGAGCAGGTTTTCTCTCGTTGCTTCTTTGGATGTGTCTGGTCAGATTGGTGGCTCCAGGTGGAGATGAGGTCTGATTGACAGAAGAAGAAGATCTGTTAAGTCCATTCAGAACGATTTCAGCTCCAGTGAGCAAACCTAAACAACACAACAGGAATGAGTGGAGGCATGATGAAGCCATGTCTGCACTGTTTGGCTTCCTGAGTGTGTGAGCGAGAAAACCCCCACGAATGCCACAGAAAGCCACATTGCTTGGAGTAGAGGCTCTGCAGAATGCTTGTTTGATTTAATATTGAAATTTGGAAGGGGTTTTTATCTGTTTTGATCACACAGAGTGTAACAATACCAAATAGGATCAATGCCCTACAGTGCACAATATTTCCAATGGAACATCTGGAACTTGGAGTCAAATTGAATTTCATTTCTAAAGAAATGTCACCTCCAGATATCCCATACAATCTAGTAGAACACGGGGGAAGGTTGGAGCTGGGTGGGTTGTGGCTCTGCAATAAGTGAATTTATTTGTATTTGTATAGCACTTTTTACAATGGACATATTGTGAAAACGCATTTCAGCATCATCAATTCGTATATTGAGTGATGTCTAATGAGTGAGCCAATGGCAACAGTGTCAAGAAAAACTCCCTGAGGAACCTTGAGAGGAACCAGACTCAAAAGGGAACCTCATACGCATCAAGGAGTGTTTGAAGATTTGTACATTGCATACATATTATAAGAAGATGATGTGCGAGACTTCCATTTCCTTCTTTTCTCATCACTCTCTTCCTGCTTTAAAAAAATTAAAAAAAACATGCACGATCTATGTTACATTTTCAGTGTAAATCCAGAATGTTGGATGAAGCTAGTGATGGATTTTGTGATGATGGATGTGAAGATTTACATCTATGTTGTTCAAGAGTCCCACAATCCCATTTACCTCAAAGTCGAAAAAAAAAAAAAAAAAAAAAAAAAAAAAAAACTGGCAAAAAATGTGGCTTATTTTAATTATTTTTTACATTTTTAACATTTCAAAACAAAACAAAACAAAACAAAACAAACAAACAAAAAAGTGAATGATTTATTATGAGAAAACAATAGAATTCTTGTAACAATATTAATAATAATAATAATAATAATGATAACAATAATAATAATATTAAATTGCTATTTAAATAATGTGACCGTCCTAAAATATATACGTTGTAAATATTTATCATTTTATTCATAATATAATAATAATATTATTTTATAATTTAATTTAATATAATGAAATTTAGTGTGAAGAAATAATTAATAAAATTTCAAATAAAATACATGCACATTTATATTTATATATATATATATATTGCTAATTAAACCATACGTCCAAAATATAGATCTTATTATTAATTATTATTTATCATAAAAAAAATCATTAACTAATAATAAAACTAATAACAATCAATAAACTCATCATTATTTATATTTTGCATGAGTGTACCGCTGCGTTCATATCATTTTGAGCAGTGCGCCACCTTCAGGCGACGATGAGACGCTGTCCATGGTATAACTCATGTCCATCAGCCCAAAGCATTCATAATATACTGAGGAAAATTGGATCGAAATTACGGATTGCGTTACTGTTACTCAGCACTGACACTGGAGACTCCTTCCAGTGATCCATAAAATCATCTGCTGAGGATCTCTGATCTTCTGACCTGAGAGTTGATCTCCTTCTAACCTCCGACCAGTTATAATAAAAATCATATTAATAATAATTATTATTCAAAGTCGATGGTTTAAAAACCCAAAACCAGAAGGACAAACATTTCCCCCGATGCACTAGATGGCGCTGAAAGACTGCGAATACGTGTTTATTCTGGAAAAACGTGACCGAATTGAATTCACTTGTCTGTAAGTGGCGTCTCAGACCGATTTCACCAGTCCAGTTTATTAGGAACACTTGCACATAGACACCAGCACATTCATGCAAGAATCCATTGAGGGCATCAGATTTGATCAGGCGATTGCATGAAGCATAAAGTGAACCAGAAGGTCGTGAATTCAGATCCCAGACACATCAAGCTGCAATTTTTGGGCCCTTAACCCCCATAGCTGCTCAAACTGTATAAAAAGGATAATTCGCTATAAGTCGCTATAGATAAAGGCGTCTGCTAAATGCCGTGGATGTAAAACTGTGTCCCTCCGACATCAGGATGTCAGAATAGGGAGAAAATGTGAAGGCAGGAAGCACATGGAACGCTGAAATATGTGCTCTTTGCATCCATGTTGAGCAGAAAGGCATCTCCGTATTAAAATCCTCGTTCATCACATCGTCTCTGGAAGTTTTTTTTTTCCCCACCAATCACACCCCAGGCTTTGTTCCAAAACTATTCATTCAATTGTTGTCAAATCCAGATACATTTTGTATTTTACACACGATTCAAGCTTAAGAACGGATGTTCCTTCAACATTTGTTAAAGCCGGTAGTCTGTCAGAGGTTTTGTGGGTTTGTGTGTGTGTGTGTGTGTGTGTGTGTGTGTGTGTGTGTTTAAAAAAAAAAAAGATTTAATGCCTTTAATACAAATAAATAGATCTAAAAAGTGAGCTGAAATTAGTATTTTTTTAAATAATAATATTTTAGTCTAAAAGATGCAGATGTAGAGGACAATAGTATAGAGACCGATGATCCGCAGTGGCGACCCCTAACGGAAGCAGGTGAAATAACAATAATAATAATAATAATAATAATAATAATAATAATAATAATAATAATAATAATAAAATTAATAATAATAATAATAATAATAATAATACTCAGTACATGTGTGGGGAGGTCATTGAGGTCAGTGTGTGTGTGTGTGTGTGTGTGCTTTAAGAAAAAAATATAATATTACAATACAAAATAAATAAATAAACAAATAATAATAATTACAGGTGTGGGAAGGTCATTGTGTGTGTGTGTGTGTGTGTGTGTGTGTGTGTGTGTGTGTGTGTGCATATCCATACTTGTTACCATGTATATCTTTGAGTATGTGTGCGTGTGTGTGTATGTATATGTGTGCACACACGTACTTGTCAGCATGTGTGAACTTTTTGCTGTGTTTATGACGATGTCTGCAGATTGTTGCTTGTGTGTGTGTGTGCGTGTGTGTGTGCGTGTGTGTGTGAGACCCAGCAGTGGCAGTAGGAGAGTGAGCAGCGTGCAGTTCTCGTTTAATGAGCTCGGAGGGCTGAGGGCTCAGCACACACACGACCTACCTGCAGTCCTGCTGAGCAACTTCTGTTGATCTGAGCCAGGCTCGGACCTGTGCGTGTGTGTGTGCGCGCGTGTATGTGTGTGTGTGTGTGTGTGAGAGGTAGAGAAAGAGAGACACACAAACAGAGAGAGAAACAAAGTGCACACAAGCAGCACCAGAACACTAATTATGTGTGTTTGAGTAAATACTTTTAATTTGTTTTTGCAATTGTGTGTGTGTGTGTGTGTGATATTAGAACAGAAATGATTTATTTCAGCAATAGATATTGCTATATTAACATTTGAACACAACATTATTAGAAGCACAACAATGATAATAAAATATAGATAATATTTATACGGATAATATTTCTAGTGAGGTGGGGCAAAAACCTAGGGTCAGTCTGTCTGTCGGTCAGTCTGTCTGTCTGTCTGTCTGTCTGTCTGTCTATACATTTTTACACAATTGATCATAATTGCACAAATCTGTTGCTGTTACTGTTCCTATTAAAGTGGCCAGTGAGTGATTTTTTTTTTCTTCACATCATAAAAAATCAACAGCATAAAGAAAACTGGAAAGTTTTACTCACTTTCAAACTTCTACCAAATGGTTTGTTCTGTACTCCCCCCCACCACACACACACACACACACACACACACACACACACACACACACACACACACACACACACTGGGAGCATCTCTGTAATATTGATGTGCTTGGATCTCTCCTGATGCCCTCCGTTTGGTCTCTCTCATGTTCCATAAACTATTCATGATCCTCGTCCCATCGCTTCTCTCACTTCCCATAATGCATGGGTAATGTTCTGCGAGGGCTACACACACACACACACACACACACACACACACACACACACACACGTAAAGTAAAATCTGGGAATCTTGTTGCAGAATGCATGAGACACGATTTAAAGTTTTTCTGGCCTCGCTTGAGAAACACATACGATTGGTTCAAATGTCTTTACATTAAAACAACCAATTTTTCAAAAGTGCTTGTTTATAATCATCTTTTTTTATTTTAGTGTGTTTCACTGTGCGTGATACAACAATGTCTCTGCAACAATACACAACTGAAGGGAAATTCCTCATATCGGCATATAGTTATTATTACAATCAGACACAAACTTTCAAGGTCATAAGTGAACTGAGTCATACGTAAAAGTGAGCATATGTTCATCTCTGAATGCTGAAGGCATTTTCTTGGAGTATGATACAAAATGATCTTTAAGTTAAATCTGATGCTGTTCCCGATTATGACATCATGTTAAAATGTGAGATATTTAAGGGATGTAATATAATAGCAGAAGTTTCGGTCTCTTATGATTGAAACAAATGTCAGCGGTTTTAGTAGTTGATGATGTCACATAATGGGAGGAGTTTCTGTAATTGATGATGTAATAAATGGGAGGAGTTTCTGTAATTGATAATGTAATATAATTGGGGGATTTTTTTAAAATGTATGTAATATAATCGGAGGAGTTTCTGTAATTGATGATGTAATAAATGGGAGGAGATTCTGTAATTGATAATGTAATATAATTGGGGGATTTTTTAAAATGTATGTAATATAATGGGAGGAGTTTCTGTAATTGATTATGTAATAAATGGGATGAGTTTCTGTTATTCATGTAATTTAATGGGAGGAGTTCCTGAAATTGATGTAAAATAATAGTAGGAGTTTCTGAAATTAATGTAGTATAATGGGAGGTGTTTCTAAAATTGATGATGTAATAAATGGGAGGAGTTTTTGTAATTGATGTAATAGAATAGGAGGAGTTTCTGCAATTAAGGTAATAGAATGGGAGGAGTTTCTGCAATTGATGTAATATAATGGGAGGAGTTTCTGTAATTGATGTAATATAATGGGCGGAGTTTCTGTAACTGATGATGTAATAGAATCGGAATAGTTTCTGTAATTGATCTAATATAATGGGCGGAGTTTCTGTAATTGATGATGTGATGGGAGGAGTTTCTGTTAATCATGATGCAATATATAGGGGAGGAGTTTCAGGCATTATTGATGTAATAAAATAGATGTTTTAATCACTTAAATCACAAATGGGAGACGTTTCAGTCATTTCTGATGAAAAGGGAGAAGTTTTAATAAGTGATGATGTAAAGGGAGAAGTTTGTGTTATTTCTGATGTAATTTGAGATTGTTTCAGTCACTAATGTTTTATTACAATTTGAGGCATTTCAGTTATTTATGATTCAGTAGAATGGAAGGAGTTTCAGTAAATGATGATGTAATGGAAAAAGTTTGCACCATTGATGACGCAACAGGGTGTGAGGAACCTTTGTGTCATGTATGATATGATTTGCGAAATGACAGAATGAGGAGTTTTTTTTTTGTTATTCATGACGTATTGTGTTGTGCATTATGATCCAGTATATTGAGAAAGGTTTTGTTGGTGGGGGTGCGTGTGTGTGTGTGTGTGTGTGTGTGTGTGAGAGATTGTGTTTGTCTAATGTGCTTTCCACTACCATATGATGACCAACCAATAAATGTTTTGAACATGACCTCTTTAGGCATTTTTGTTGCAATAACAACCTTTGAAACATGTAACCAATTTAATGAATAGAACAAAAGTGAAGTGTGAAATGTTTATTATTACAGAGAAATGACTTATTGTACGACCGGAGAGCTAATCTAATCAGACAAATCACTCTAATTAGGCACTAAGTAGCACAGCACATATTTTGCTTTACACCTAATACCGCCGCTGCCTCCGGTGTCTTTTATGTATAGGCGTAACGGCTTCACCCTCCAAGCACTCATTTAGAGTCTCATTAGGATCCGAGCATGAGCGGTTAATAAGCTCAGCAAAGATTTAGATTTCCTTCTTTAATTGCTCATACACATCGTTTTCCCTCTCTCTTCTGCCTGGGCCTGGATCTCAGGGGAATTCACATTTAAATATATATATTAGGGGTGTAACGGTACATGTATTCGTACCGAACGCAATCCTTTTCACGTGCGGAACATAGTTAAATCTGAGTTCCCCAGGAACGTACTCTGAGCGCATTTTTTTTAACTTATTATTAAACTTGAAAACATGCGCAACGACGCCAGGCGTATACAAAATAAACCAGATTTAACGCAGTGTCGCTGCGGTTACTCGAAAGATTTGATTTGCGCAGGCATGAAAACGCTAATGAGTCCATATCGCTAGCGTTAGCCGCTAACCAGGAAGTGACTAGCGGTGAATTCTTTAGCATTTTCAGAGTTTCAGAGTTTTATTTTTAGCTTCAAGGAATTCTCTTAGAAGGAGAAAATCCTGACAATTCCATAGATATCGAGGAAGCGAATGAATGAAGGATGAAGGGAATTTGAAGACGTTTGTTAAAGTATGCTAAAATATGGAGAATAGTTACGTAGATCAGCGGTCCGCAATCTTTTTTGTGCCACGGACAATAAATACAACAAAATAAAACGATACAAGCTTAAAAACTGATATTATCTAATAATAAACGTGAATCCACTGTGTTGTTTTTAGGTAATTTTGCTCGCTTGAGGGTTAAAATTTAGCGGTAATGTGTTAGCAGCCGGAGCCCCTTTAAGAAGGTAGCGGATGGAGGTAAGACATGTGACCGAGGCATTTTAACATGCATCAAGAGCGAGTCATAGACAGTTGTGATGGAGAGAATCCGGTAACTTTCCAAAGTAAAACCGTTTAGAATCAGATAATAAATAAAACAGAAATAATGTTAGTTATGTATTGGTACCAGCCCGGTACCATGTGACCCACGGACCGGTGCCGGTCCGCAGCCCGGGGGTCGGGGACCACTGACGTATTGTTAGAAAATGAAATATTAAATGTAAATCGCAAACACACACACACACACACTTACATAAACATCTGCATTACACAAATGGGGTCTAATAAATGTAACCGTTTATTTCCATTTATTTAATTTTATTTAATACATTTCATTTGTGCCAATTTAATCGATTTTATTTAAAATTGTTTTAAAAATGTAAACAGTTGAAATGTTGATGATCACAAATGTCAATTATAATAATAATAAATGCTATTTGGACTAAATGTATTATTTGTGGACACCTGAACATAAGATTGGTGTGTTCTTTCTGGAACATTCCATTCCACACTTACTGTTATAAAAGTCTCCACTCTTTAAGGACGATGTAACAGTAGATATGGTGGAGATTTGTGCACATTTAGCCACAAGGATTTTAGAAAGACAAGTGCTGATGTAGGTGAGGTGAGGAGGCCTTCAGTTCAGTCAGCGTTCACATTTATCCCAAAAGTGTTTAATAGCGTTTAGAGTTCTACAGCAGGAGTTTGTGAGAACATTTTTTGGAAGAACCACATCTGGCTGGAAAAAAAGTCAGGTGTCTCAGCACTTTTTTCTGTATCATATAAGGGGTTTGGATCGGATCCCAGATTTCAGGGCTTCGAAACGACTATAACTGTTTCATCACTGCGCCAATTTACATCTGACTTCATTAACACAAAGAAAAAGTTTCTTTCAGTGAGCAACACGCTCCATTATCGTCCATTAGCCTGACACTGATTTCATCCATATGAGACTTTTTATCTGTTTTTTTTATACACAGTCGTGGATTTCATGCGTTTCGGATTTTTTCACTTTACGTAGCGGTAAAATGAATATTTGCACCCCCCCAATTCCATCATCATCAATATCAACAACAACAGTGATGCATCAACAGATATAGTGTTTTGTTGTTGTAATATAAGAATATGTGGCTTTCAGTGATGAATTGTCAAAAAAAAAAAAAAAAGAAAAAAAGATGGCTTTCAGTGATGAATTGTAAAAAAAAAAAAAAAAAGAAAAAAAGAGTAAATATTCGCTTGGCAGCAAAAATACAATTAACACGAGCGTGTTTGTGCCAAGCAAGAGTGGCGGAGGAGCGCTGTTTACCTGAACCGCCATCCGATTGCGCAAAACAAATATTACAAGTGGATGGTTGGTGGCGCCCTCAAGGGAAAAGCGGGATGTGTGTGTGTGTGTAGCATGATTCCAACGCGCTGGCAGGACGAGCCGCTCGGGAAGATTGCGGCGGTTTGTAGTGTGGACAACAGGAGAGTGTGTAGCTGCCAATGAGGACGAGGCAGCCAAGATGGAAAAGCAGTGGGGAATCACACACATACACACACACACACACACAAAAGAAAGTACACAAATGCTACAAAATAATGAATATCAGTCAAAAACATGTTACTCTTCCCAGGTTGTACGTGTTTGTATGATGATCCACAGCATACTTATACTATATGGAACAAATTTTTGGGACACCTGACTTTTCCAACCATTTGTGCCACACGATGGAATACGACCTCTTCGGGTGGTGTCGCATTCATTCTTCCCCTTCACTTGAACTAATAGACCCGACTCTGTTCCAGCATGACGACGCCTCTGTGCACAAAGCCAGCTCCATGAAGATGGAAGATCTCCTGCTATAGAGCTCCAAACCTATAATGCTGACTGCAACCCAGGCCTCCTCACCTTCTCACCTCCTCACCTACATCAGTACCCGATTTTACCAGCAGCCTTGTGGCTGGATGAATCTGACTGTAGTTCAAAAAGCACACGGGGATAAAAATCTCCAACTAGCCGTTTTAAATTGAGTCAAATTTGAGGTTTTTTTTCTGCAGGTACTTCAAATATTTTAGGGGTGCCGATAATTTTGCACACACACTCCCATTTAAGCCCATATCAAATACACTGGATGCAGACTTCACAGGATACTCTGCACACTGACTTTGTGTGTGCACACACACACACACACACACACACACACACACACACACGGTTATTTATTGGGTGGGCAGTGAAAGCCAGCCTGCTTATTTATGCCAGATTGCTTTTCCAGATGTTTTTCTTTTTTTTTTTAAGAAAGAAATCCCTCCACTCCTTCCTCACTTTCTCTCTCTACACCCCTCTGCCCCTCCTCCTTTTGTCCAGATGGAGATTGTTTTTTACAGGCGTGTGTGTAATCCTTCTTTTTCCCGGGCCCGAATCCACCATGCGCTCTGATAGAAAACTTATGATGAGCTTCGAAAGGAGGAGAAGAAAAAAAAGAAGAGATGAGAGCAGGCTGAAGGCCAAACACCTCGTCAACGGGAAACAATCCCTTTCGGTGACCCTTAAATAAAAACCCACAAACATCTTGTTTCCAGGAGTTTCTCTGTGAAAGTATGTGTGTGTGTGTGTGTGTGTGGGGTGAGACCTGACAAGAGTTTCTTTTTCCAGCAGCATGGATATACGCATAATAGATTGTTGTGCTCAACAATGGCTCACTCTCGAGATTGCACTCTCGCCCGTCTCGCTCACACACCCGCGGTTTAGAGCCGAAGCGAGCGGACCGCGAGACGCTAACCAGATGGCTCACGTCCTGAAGCTCCTGGGACGACGCACACATCCGCTTCGAGCTAAATTAGCTTACCTGGGATAAAACTTCAACTTTCCATGACTAAAAACAAAAAAATGATGTAGCATGGAAAAAGCTGCTGGTTATAAGCGACAAGGTTCCAACACATGAACACCAGGTTCAAGCACCATTTATCTGAGATCAAGCATCTTTCAGCATATATGGCATAGTCATGAACGTCCACTAACAGTAGTAAACATCTCACTTAGACATTCACATCTAAAATTCAGAATAAGGACAGTTTTGGAGGTGTAGGTTTCGAAACCTCACTGAACTGGTTGCTGCTCTAAAGAAATCAAAAAACGAGGTGGTATCGAAAAGTCTTCTGGTATTGGGTCAAGTCTTATGGGGGGGTCCCCAGTTGTGTAATTTATATATTTTTTACTCAAATAATCTTGGGGACCCCCGTGTCAAGATTATTTTTAGTAACAATGCCTTATGAGGGGTCCTGAATCCCCACAGCCCCCCTCAATTCAAGCACTGGTGCTATTCTGACCACGTACGTTACCACGTCTGCAATTCCATCAGGGAGAGCAAGAAGTTAGAACAAAGAGACCACCTGCGTAACACTGGGCAAATCTCCCACAGGGACGTCTGAGGCGACCTACGGTGAGACCAGGCGTTCCAGGTGTTTCGAGTGGCACGTGCGCTTCAAACGCGGAGGAACATCACTGAAAAACTGGAGATCAGGAAACTGGAGATCAGGAAGACCTTCTCACTTCTGCACCCACTGTACTCACCAGATTTGCCTCCTTCGGACTTCGCTCTCTTCCCAAGGATCCAGCTCAAAGGTCGCCGTTTTGAGTTCTGGGGTCAATCCCAACCATGTGAGCGCTGAATTGCTGTGCATGGGAACTATTTCGAAGGTGATAGTGTGTAAACATAGATTAATAAAATGCTTTCTTGTAAACAGAGCTCGTCTCGAAATCACCTCATAGGAGATGGAAGAGATTTGCAGATGGACACCTTCATCCAAAAATAAAGTGTGAGATGAAGATCCTTCACATAATAAAAGCTCACACACACACCATCTGTATCTTTTTCCCACCTTAATCGCAACTAAAGAAGACTTCAGAAGATGAAAGTTCATTTCGGGTAAAAATTAAGTAAAAAAATGTGTTGTTTCAGAAAGTCGGTTTATCTCCGCCTGAGTCCGTAGGGGTGCGTGTGTGCGGCAGATTGATGGAAAGCTGAAGTCGTTCCCTGGGTGCCACAACACTCGGCTCGGCAGTATTAAAAACTCCCACGCGTTTTTGTCGGAGGGGGCCAAATTGCCCTTGCCGGAGTGCTGGTGTGTGTCTGCGGTAATGAGCTGCATTCGTCTATGGTGATAAATGGTCGAGGATCCATATCATCTCAAAACATCAACGCGAGGCACCAAGGAATAGTCTCTTTGCTAGGTCTTTAATAGTTGCCTAAACAACAAGCAAATAAAAAATCAAGCCTGAATGCTTTTGGGTTCTTCAACTGAATGCAGAACCAATACATGGAAATGTTCAGCAAATGTGAAGGGATTCTAGCAGAACCATCCAATTACCTTTTATACCTTTTAATATCTTTTATGGAGAATTTCCTCAGAAGCTAAAAGATCGAAAAAAAAAAAATCACACAAAACCTTTTAAATGAAATACGGTTCCTTGTGGGTTCTTCTGCCTGAAGAAAGCCTCAAAGGAGTTGAATATTATTCTCAAACACTAAAATGAAATCTCCCAAATATTTTTTGCCTCAGAAACAACTAGAAGGTACAGATTACAGAAAGATGAAAACCTAAAGAACTAATAGGAACTAATAGGAACACTGTGAAGGAAGGACGGTTCCTCATTGGTTCTTTATTCATCTAGAGGAAGAATTAATAGTATTATATAGATCCTTAATGTATATAAAAAATTGACTAGTTTTTCATGCAAAACTTGTTCGGTTTTTTTCATGCAAAAAAACCCCAAATATTTTCCTCGCGGTTTTGGTCCTCCATCCACACTGTGGCGCCGTTTGCGGTCAAACAAAAACGTATTTTTTTTTTAATTGTAAATGATTTCTAGAACGCTGGATAAATAAATAAAAACTCAGAAAAGAGTAAAAAGTAACTCATGTTGAAGACTCAAGAAAAAGACTCATATTGTTCCTTTAATAGATTCTAAATGCTTTCCGAGATGTTTGAGCCTCATACAGATTACATTCTAGAACATCTAGAACTGACTAGAAGAAACCACCAAAATCCTCATGGAGAATGGGTTCAAGCACTTATACAACTCAGCATGGACTCATTTTCATTTAGAAGAACGAGTTAATCATCACAAACTACTCAAACGACTAGGATTCTTGTGTTGGCAAGTCGGAAAGATTTTCTGCAGAACACCACAAGATGTCAAATAAAAGGGGGTTCCGAGCAGAACTTTCCAAACTCACTGACCTTCTTGAGCCTGAAAAAGATTTCCTGCAGAACTATTGAGAGAACTAATTAAAACCAATTAAACCAAACTATTGAAAGAACCAAGAACCAACATCTGTTTGGGCATGTTTGGAGCTAAGAATGATCTTCATTGGCGTTCTGTAGAAACCTACCGAGAATCCTCCTCAAAATAGAAATGATACTGTATGAAGATGGAGGAGATGAAGGACTCATCTTTTTCCCAGTTATGAGGTACAGCCTAAACCCTTCAACATTCTTCAGTAAGCAAGACAGCATTAAAGCCTTTGTGGTGCTTAACAATCAAAAAGGGTTCCAAGAAGATCTATTTGAAGATCCATCGAATGACTATTTGAGAGTTGCCTCTAAAGTATCCTCTTGTTGATGCCCTACAAATCAGCATGCTCCTCAATCAGAAAGCCTAAAAAGCATCCCGAGCAGCCTCAAAGAAGCATTGAAACGAACCTTTGAAGCCTTCCACGTGTGAACTCAGACTCCGAAACCGCAGACGCTATAATTTACACATTCGATGAACCTCGGTGCCCCCTGAAAACGAGGTCGTAACACAGAATATGGTTTACAGTCGCGCTGTAAAACGTGTCCCGGCCTCGTCTAATTAGAAGTGACTGTTTTATGGAGTGCATGACAATGCATGGATTTAAGTGTGCACACATTGAGACATGTGGCAAAGATCAGCCCTGAGCCATCTCTGGAAACACAGGCAGTGTGTATGTGTATGTGTGTGTGTGGTTGCCAGATGAGGGTTGTTACATCGAGAAGCGTAACTGGTGTGTGTTTCATTCTCTCGCTCGTGTTACGCACCTGTTAAAAGGTTAGAGTGTTAATAAGAAACATGGCATCGGGTCTAAATGTCCAAACTCACTACCGAGCGCTACGGTTTCCTCACTAACCCACAAAGACATGGGTCGACTTGCTTGCTAATGCAAGCTGAGGCAATAAATGTGATTTGTGGGCGGGGATTCATTACATTTGTAGCGGTGAACCTTTAATAGGAGAAGACTGAATACCTAAAGATCTCGCGGTTCGTATCTTCGTCATTCCACAAGGATCGTTCCATTTCCTTTGTTATATGGGGGTGCTCAATGTCTGAAGCTTTTAATGTGCGAAAATAAAACACCAAGGTATAAATTCTCTCACGATTCGGATTTGACTAAATCCTTTGTTGGGGGACACGTCTGCATTTTTGTTTGTGTGGCGCAAATAATGAGGTTGTTATTATTATGATGTTTACCTCATGAATCTAACATGCTAGTTTTAAGGACACATGCTATAATGCGTTCTTGTTCTGTTAATGTATAAAAGTTAATTTGTCAGATTAAGACTACTTTGACACACTGTGGTATAACATTATAGAATTGGCAGTAAATTTTAGACTGTGGTTGATTGTTTAATACCACACACACACACACACACACACACACACACACACACATAGCTTTCCATTTACCTTTGTACCTAGCTAACTGCTAACAGACGTGACCCGATGGTTACCCGATTCATCAATAAAGGTGTGTGGATATCACTCTCCGAGCCCTCACTCTCTAACCAGAGTCACCTGTTTCCAAGGATTATCTGAAAGACTAAATTTGATAGGCATCAGCATTTTTTTCTGTTTGTTTTGGCCACACTGAGACGGCGATTTCTGCTAAAAAAACTGAGCTTTCAAAAAAAGATGACACATTTTTAGTCATTGCTGCAACCTTTCAAAAAGCCGGAAAGTGAACAAATGCCAGGTGAAATGAAGCAGGTCTTATGTTCTTGCGCAGAACAGGGACGTAAACGCTTTTAAAATGAAAGTGCGAACGTTTTTAGAACGAAAGCGCCGTTTTTTTTTTTTTTAAATCGATCCGGTTTGGTGTAGAGAGTATAGAGACATGCTGGAGAGAGTGGGAAATCCTTGGAAAATGAAAGGAGAGGATGTTTAGAAAGGCCTTGAGGAAAACACCCTGAAGGAACTTGGGTAATGAGAATTCAATCAGAAGAAGACTTAATCCTAAAGAGGGCAGTAATGATCCACAATCACCGAAGCAAAAAAGAAGATGAACAAGTAGCAGAAGGTTCATCAAGAACCTATTGAAATGTACTCATTTACATTTCTGCTTTTGGAGGAGAAAACGAGTAAGAAGAACATCAAGAACATCAACATCAAGTGATTACATTCAGGTCAGCTCGAAAGATCTCCAGTCCGACAAGTCAGTTTTTACGCTAATTCTTAATTAGCTGGCAATACGTTATTAGCAATGTGCTCATGAGGTTACAAAAGTGCAAGGCTTTGATGACTTATTGTTATGACACAGCAACTTTTGACACCATGGTTTCTTGACGACACACCCAAGATTTGACTCCCATTATTTCCTCCCAAGTTTCGGCTTCGGCCCCCCGATCCCCCCAGATTTCTCCGTCCCTGTAATTTGATCTGCTGTCCAGCTGCAGCGTCTTAGCATGAGGTCATATCTGCATCGATATCGTTTTCCTAATAAGCCCTGCATTTTGGCACGGGTCGCCCGAACGCCGCTGGAACAACTGGAGGTGAGCTCAACCGAACCACGGCCTGTCAGGAGCACCTGGGATGGAACTGGAATGCCATGGATACAAAACACGAGGTTTACTCTGCGCTAATGCAGACGTCAGGGTTGGTGAAGGGTCAGAGTGGAGAACGTGGGCAAGTTTTCAGCACCGAATATACGATCGACTTTAGAGTTGAATCACGGGGTGATTTAAGCTCTACTAATGGCAGTCCATCATGCATGGAGGCCAAATACTGTTTCAAGAGAGACATTTCTTTGCAAAAACGAGCAATAAATATCTGAAATTTACAGTCACACTGATAAGTTACTGTGTCTATTAAGGGAATGCGAGCACACATCCCAACAACAGCCATGGCCTTATCTGTCAGTGTAAGATACTTCAATATGCTGAATACACACGGATTAAACAACGTTTACTTATTTATGAATGCAAGCTCTTTACCTTTACCTTTATATATATTACAATTGGGATAAAACCTCTCATGACCTTGATTTAGTATCTCATCAAACTGTACGCACAAGTCGTTTTTAGAGCATGCTATAAAAAAAATACAAAATATAATAGTTTAAGGGTCGAAGATTACGATTGGAGGAGCATGATTCGATCTCACAATCGAGACGTTTCGGTTATACGGGGGTCTTCAATGTCTGATTTCACATAGACCTACCTGTATTCGATTTGCTGACATGTGAAATGCAAAGACTTGACAATTCTGATTCGACCACGCAAAATCCTTAGTCGGGGACCCCCTTTATTCAAAATATTGGCATGTGCTGGATCAGGTGCTATTTTATAAGCTCCAGAAGCCAACCATGTTACTAATAGCAAATATAAAAGGTTCTTGTCAATTGAAAACCTTTATACTGTAGACATTTATGGCATTTGGCACACCCCCCGAGTGACTTCCACACCGACATACAGTACAACAACCTCAAATTTGCTGAGCATTTGAGGGTTAAAAGGCTCGTACAATGGCCTAGTGGTGCTGGGAATTGAACTCATAACCATCCAAGCCAAAGCATATCATTATACCCATGTCGGAATGGTGTTCACAGAAAACTGACTCATAACCCAACTACAAGGAACTTTGTTTAATTAGTCAGTGGTGGATGAAGTACACAAACCATGGACTTGAGTTAAATTAGAGATACACTAGGTACAATTTTACAGCAGTAAAAGCCTTCTTTAAACTTTCCATTGTGTAAAAGTACAAAAGTAGAGTAAAGTGCAGATACGTGAAAAAGCAACTTATGTACAGTAATAATTTACGTTTACTTCATTACCGTCCATCACTTAATTATTTAAAATGCCCCCCCCCNAAACCCCCCCCCCCCCCCCCCTATTTGGTTCTCTTTCCTTTACATCTATTCTGCCTTTCTTTTTTTGTATTTCTCTCACCCTCATGTTCTCTCACACTCCTTTTCCATCAAACCTTCTCGCAATTAGTTTTAACAACTAAACCCTTTCCTCTTCAAGCCAATGTAAACATTTTGGGCCTTGCCAATTCCCTCATATGTTTCTTTTCTGATGCAATAGTTTGGCATAAAAGCATTTGGAAAGCAACCCGGCTACTTATTTCTTGTTCTTGTTTCTTTTCTTGTTTGTCCAACAGCGAGGACGTTTTTCAAGCACCGCAGACGCTGATGCGTGTCGACAGCGGCTGCTAATTGGAGTAAATTCGTTTACCTCGGGCGGCGTGTTTGCACAAAATGGCGCGCGCCGTGTGAATAAGTGATGATCGGCAGGGCTGGTATAAGGCCCGACTTTTTGAATCATTTAACAGCACGAGCCACTAATTAGCAGCGAGAAAAGCCGGCTTTCAGCCTCAATTAAGACAAGCCCGTGTCAGTGAGAGGAAAGAGATAGAGGGCACCGGGGGCTTCTGATTTATTTATCCTTTGAGCAGATTCTGGGTTGCAGTGGGCTTTGCCTTTGGATGGTGGTGTAGAGGAGATGGAGTGAAGTTCGAGTCTGTGTATTAAGACGAAGCTAAAGATTTCATCCACGGATTACCCAAACCAGAATTGGAAAATCAAACAGCAGTAAAGACTAGGGGACAAGTCAATTTCTGGGGGGCTTTTCAAGCAAGGGAGATGGGGATAGTGAAGTCTAGAAGGGGTCTAAAGGCATCATCCCTCTCCTTTGCATATGATGTTCTCTTGGCATTATATGAAGTGCATCTGCTGAGCTTGAAGCAGCTTGGAGGAAAATCAGCCCTGGGATCTTTGCCACAAGTCACGGAAGTGGATATGGTCAGTCACGGCTTTGCTTTTTGGTAAAGTTCGAACTTAGAAAAAACGTGGAAGAAAAAATGAATGAACCAATGTCTTGAACGTCGAACTATCGCTTACAAGAGACTACACCGATCAGCCGTTATAGTTATGACCACCTGTCCAATATTGTGTTGGTCCCCCTTTTGCTGCCAAAACAGTTCTGACCCATCTAACATTACCAGAATTAAGTCCTTTAGCAATTTAAGCTAAAGTCTGTTGAATCGAACCTTCGCTCCCCATGTGCATCAAAGAGAATTGGCCACCCATAACCCTGTCCCCGGTTCACCACTGGACCACTTTTTCATAGATACTGACCACTGCATACTGGGAACAGCAAACAGGATCTGCAGTTTTGGAGATGGTCTGACCCAGTCGTCTAGACATCACAATTTGTTAAACTCGCTCAAATCCTTACGCCCATTTTTCCTGCTTCTTACAACAACTTTGACAACATTTTAAATGGCTGCCTAATAAAACCTCCCCCACTAACAGGTGTTATTCACTTCACCACTCATAATGTTATAATGTTATGTCTGATCGGTGTATGTTCTTTTCTTAAAAGCGTCATAGTTTTCAGTGAGTTTTTCTTACTCCATCACAAATAATCTATTAACGCAAACACTTCACATATCCATTTACACCGCACTAGGACCGCACGGCCTCATTTAACGTAATTACACGTGCATAATCAAGTGAAGTCAGTCTTCTTATTAAAAAGTGTCTCACTGCTACTCCTTCCTGCTCCCTAATTCACTCGGACACCGGTGGTAGAGCGGGATATTTTTAGAAACCGTTTTTGAATCTTTGACAGACTTCAAGGCAATGAATTTCCTGTCTGTAGTTTCGTAAGCCAAACTGTGCCCTCTGTAAATCAACGGCATCCGAGTTGACGAGGACGTCTGGGTCACGTTCGGGGGTACGTTTGGCTCGTTTTTTAAGCAGCAGGAAAAATCCTGACCCAGTAGCACGGCCTCTGAAATTCAGCCCCTTGAAATATGTCCTTGATCGAGCAAAAGGTACGAAGCCCTTTGAGCAAAAGAAGATGCACTGGATACCAGTCAAGGCAAGAGATTACAGAAACGCCACCTCTCACCATGGGACGTCCTTCTGGGTCCCTCACAGAAAATGTCCGGAAACTTCCGTGCCAAATTTCGTCCTGCAACACTCCCCCCTCCCCCTCCCCCCCTGCCTTCATTCTTTTTTGGAAAGCCAGACTGCAGGGAAATTAACGCTTGTTCTAGTGGGAAAGGAGGGCAACATGAATTTTGTTTCGCGCCGGCCGTGAAACGCAGCTGATTCCCAGCTCTGAGGTTTTTTTTCCGGCTGCCGCTCAAATCCCAGCAGTGTTTATGGATTCTCCAGATCTCATTACAGTCAATGAGCCTGCAAAGACTCGCAGATCAAAGTGAAAAAGACTTTCTGGTGAGTGAGAGAGAGAGAGGAGTGAGCCAAATCAAGCAATTAGAGCCAAGGAAGTTCGTATCAGGAATATTTTAAAAAGCAGGAAGTGGTCGGTTATAAATAAATAAGGAAGTAAATAAAAATGGCAGCACTTGCAAATCATCTTAATCACCAAAACATACATGGCTACAGTCGGAGTTTTAACACAGAACTGCTTTTCCAGGAGGTAGACAAGACAAGACTTTTTTATCTAACTCCAAATGTGACACAGAACATTTTAGCTGTTGTTTGTTGAAACATGCTATCCTTTAACTACAATGCTAATATAGCTAACAATCCACAGACGCATTATGAAACCTTTCAACAACCTGTGCACGATAATCATCGGAGAACGATCCACATGCTCTCACTTTTCGGACCCACCCTACTCGCCAGATTTGGCTCCTGTGGACTTCGCCCTCTTTCAGAAGATGAAGATCCAGCTCGCTCGACTCGCTTCGAAAAGAAGACTTCCAGGACACATTCCAGAAGTGGCAGCAACTCTGGGAGTGCTGTATTCTTGTGCAAGGGGACTATTTTAAAGGTAGTAGTGTGCAAACATAGATTAAAAGAAGCACTTTTTGATATCACTTTGTATGGTGTATCGATGAAATATCTGTAGCTCTTTCAGCGCTAGGACAACCTTTCCGCACCTGCTTACCATCTTTCTTTAGATGTCCCAATAGGTTTATCAGAATGATGTAGTTCAAATCACTAAGCTTGGCAGATATGGATTAGATTTCATCCACAAAACAAAAGCTGCCTACTTTGTGAAGTTTGGCCTTCTGGACAGCAGAAAGACAGACACGACACTCTGCATTATGGTGTACACTCATCTCTCTTTGGACCTCGGCTTTCATGCCAGTTTATCCTGTTTATCATTAATAGGCATAAACAACCCCAGGTCCCGAGCTCAATTATTTCAAATGTGATTTCGCGGCGGCGTCGTGGCTAAATGCTGCATCCAGGGTAAGAAATCGAGAAAGAGTCCTATCGCCATGTGCTTCACAATTTCACACCGTTGTCCTTGAAAGTTTCAGGCTTCAACCAACCTTCGTCTTGTCTTTTCTGTCTTTTACTCACCCTCTTTCTGTCGGTCTACTTTATCTGACGGTTGGCACGTTTCTCTGCTGCCAGGCTTTAAACGACATCATCCACCAGCTGCGAGTGTGAACCACACACACACACACACACACACACACACACACACACACAGAGCCATTAAAGGGGCCCCTTTAATTAAAGTAGGCATGTAAAGGTCGTTAAAGGCGAACAGATGGGTCCTTGGTTTACTCATCGTTGCACTCGGCCCCTTTTGTCCTCCTGTAAATATCTTTTTTTAAACGTTTGTGATGTTACAGGTCCTGAACACACACTGAAATCTGGTTTACGCCTGCAATCCTACCATCTCTGGATACTACAGCTGGAGATCAGTACCTCGGATTTACAATGAATATGATAATTTGGTTTGTTCAACTTGTCACATGGCAGAAATTTCTGGATAAACATCCCAAAAAGTAGGCGGCACACAAGAGAAACTCCTCATGCTGTTGGAGTTAGGTGTCAAAAAGAAACATACTGGCCCATGTGGTACTTGGACCCCTAATACTAGCAATATTTTACCACATGTACAGCAGCTAGCGCCTATTAACAATCAAGCAGACCAAAATAATAACAATTAATCATTCCGATTTGTAAATAGAGTTTGAGAGTATAAGCGATTGAATTGGAGAAATCCTGTCATTCGGGGACCTCCTGAGTTTTATCCCTTTATTTCTGGAAAGTTGACTGAAAATAATTGCCTTGCGATACCGTACATTAAAATACTTTACCTTTGTTTATTTTTTATTTGTACAACGTCGTAACAAGCGCAGGTGTTTATTTTTTTTTTTTAACCAAATGTCCTCATAAGCACTATAATAATTTGTGGGGTGTTTTTGCAACCCCCTCCCCCCTCTTGTGCAAAGCCACGAGTGAAGCCGTAATTACAGCCTTCTCTATACGTCTCAAGGCACTTTCCTTATGGAGACCTGCATTTCAGTCCCTGTGACGTCTCTGGTCCCCATGAGACAGGTGTGTGTGTGTGAACCATGTGTGAGACGACGTATACGAAGACTTCTACATACACCATAATGCCCATCCTTTCCTATTAGATCTTCATGGTTGTGTAATAAGTCGGCATGTCGAGAGTGAAATGTGGCCTTGTTGTTGAATGTGCAGGTCAGATAATGAACTTTTTGAAGATAATTAGGACCGTTACATGCTCAGACACTGGACAGTAATACTCCCTGAAGGTGTAAATATTGATATATAAAATTCAAGATAGTTTAAGACTTCTCAGTAGGGTTATTTAGACTTTGGCCCCCTCGGCTAGAGCATCGGTTGTGCACCGGTTTACCAGGATAAAGCTGAAAAACGTGTGTCCCAAAATGGCTTGATGCTTTTCAAAAGATTTTGCCCTCCATCTTGTTGCAGGCCAGCCAACAGTGAATAGATGCAAAATGGTTATTATATACGTTATTACGATTTGTTTGTTGGTAGCTAGGAATAACTATGTTTTTTATGCAAAAATGTCGGTGAGAGAACATGTACCCCATTATCGTAAAATTGTAAAAAACAAAACAAAACATGTTTTCTCTAACATCTGCACTACAATGACAAGTTTGTGGACATGTGTTTTTAACCATCCCACTAGTCATTTGGTTTTAGAATAACCTCCATTCTTCTGGGAAGATGTTCCACTAGATCTTGTGGAGATTTGCATGACATTCATTTATCACTGAGGGTGTTCAATAGGGTTGGAGCTCTGTAGCAGGCCACTCAAGATCTTCCGCTCCAACCAATGTAAAGTTTATCTCCAGCGTGCCTCCAACTTTGTGGAAACAGTTTGGGGAAGAACCACAAATTGCTGAAAACTACAGTTTATTTCTTTTGTATTTATATGCTGTACTGTGTATGTTTGTACTGTGTCTCTGTTCAATTAACAACTGTGCCAGGAAACTAATGCAAACGCTTCCATTACCAGAAATCTCAAAGTCCACAAGGAACTTTGGAAGACTTTCGAATTTCGTCGTCACAAACACACGCCGTGATGAGTCCTTGAGCCTCCGGTAACCGTAAGCGAACATGCTTTCCTTCCTCGCATTCCTGTTATTAGTGACAAGTCGCGTTACGTCGCCCCGATCCTGATCCGCTAATGCAGACACAAAACAAATTAGAGCCGAGCCGCTATTAACGCTCGGCTCCCTGGAGGAGACCGAGATGATATTAAAGTCATCCTCCCACTGCTGCAACACACTTGATGATGGACAGGTAAATTAGAAGAACAAGGGAACAACCTCGACACTGTTTACATTGGAAAAAGACAGCAAGAGAAAAGAGGAGATATACCGAGTCGGTTTCTACTAATACCTCGGAAGACACTATTCTTTCTCTCGGGTATAGGCGATGTTTCTGTAGGCAAATATTGTTGCCGGCTAATAAGCAAATTTAGATTTCCAAAAAAAGAAATAAACAAAAAAGGATATTCTCTTTCATCAGCCAATCATAATTCAGTACGGCAGATCCTGAACTCACTATGGGCTCATATTCTTGTTTTTTTACACAAAAACTCCTCATCGAGTCAAGACTTGCAATCTTATTTCTAGCCATAAAAATCTTATTGGGCTTGTTTTGACAATAAAATACTACCCAAGAGTCGATTGCGTAAAATTGTTCTGATTGGTTTAAGATTATTGATCTTTTTTCCTTACTTAGTTAGTAAAGTTACCTTCAAATTGAGCTTAATTACCATCATAGAAATCATTTGAGACCAGCGTTGTATCTTGTAGGACTTGATTTAAATGAAGCTGTAATAACTGGTTGTAAGATTTGCCCTGTACAAATGCTCAGTAATCACACTTGAAAACATTATCCAGTATTTTTGGAACTTTATAGAAAGTACTGATGGATTTTTATTTCTCTGTAGTGTAATTTCAGGGTCTCATATTGAATGTCTTTCAGTGTTCGGTTCATAATGTTTTATGTTGCAATAAGTTTTCGGAGAAGCAGGAAGTAATGATTTTGCTTTGTTTTTGCATCGTAACTATTGGGTTTTTACAAGAGGGTCTTTATTTAAAAAAATAATTGTTGACTACTTCTCAGAATACGCATAAATGCTTGATCTTGAATTTAATAGTAATCTTATATAAAATATAGAATATATAGTAGACAGAATATATAATGCTGATGATTCTAGTTTGGTAGCTCTGGTCTGTTTTTTTCACACAAATGAAATGTTACTCAGACTAAATAACTGTTTGATGCTTGTTGTATAAACATTTTGTTCTTCTTTAAATCCTAGATATGTTTTCGCATTTTATTAAATCTTATAAAATCTGCGCTGGCAGATTTGACTTGTTTCTAATCTTTATCTTCTTATATCATGCACTTCTTATATTTTGACAGCTATTTTTTGCATTGTGGAAGTCAGGAGTGGAACAAGAGGTGGTTTTTTCCTGTCGTATCTCATCCACTATACACAACTCGGGATGTTTTTCCGTTCACCACATTTGTAACGAGTGGTTATTTGAGTTAGTGTATGCCTCCTGTCAGCTTGAATATGTACAGCTGGCATTTGGCAGGTGCCCTGAACCAGAGCGAATTACATTGATCTCATTCATACAACTGAGCAACAATGAATGAGATCAATATATCAATCACAGACAGCAAATTTTAATAAAGAGCAAATGTGAAATTCTGTGTGAAACTGGGTAAATCTGTCACAAAGACGTTTGACATAACATACGTTTGACATACGGCGATGTAGCAAAGATCGTTTGAATTGTTTTGAGTAGCACTTGCTAGGGGACTATTTTGAAGGGGATTGTGTGTAGATGTAGATAAATAAAGTACTTTCTTAAAACTTTTTAAAACCACCTGATACCACGTACATCTATAGTCCAAGTTTATTAAAAGGCTCCTGACTCACCCAGAGATACAGTCTAATCTTGCTGTATAGTACATAGAGGTTAGAAGTAATCACCTTTTAGCGCCACTACCAGAAATCCTCAGGGCTCCGTCCTCGGCCCACACTCATTCTTCTGTGCCAAACTGATTACACACAACACCTTTCCTTTTCTTTCATTTCCTTTCCTTTTCTTTCCTTTTCTTTCCTTTCCTCCTCTAACGCAAGACATCAGACTTGGCACAGAAATACGATTTTCACAAAAAAAAGCCACACCTGCACACCTGAGTGCGATGTAAAGATTTGCCACGGTGGCTCCCGAGAGGCCGAGTCCTTCTGTCGAGAGCGTTTTGGGACAGAGAGGAAGTGTGTGAGACCTCCATCTGGTCCTCCTTGCTGTGACCCCGGAGGAGCAGGCGTCATGGCAACGTCCCCCTCGCTCAGCAGCGTTTTCGAAGCGATTAATACGTCCATTTCTGTAAAAAGCAGGAAACGGAAAGGAGCAGAGATTATAATAAGGAGCAGATGGCAGGAGCAGCGGGGGGACTTGGAGGTCATGGCATTGGTCGAATCAATAAATAAAAGTTTTATTGTTTTTTGGGAAAATGTATACTTCATACAAGACAAGTCCTGAATTCCCAGAACTGCAGGTGTTTTAAATGCACTAACAAGACACGAGTACTTAGAAGGGTTTGTATATTGGGTACTTGAGGAACTGTGTGTACTACCCATAATGCATCACAAACATAAGGCTTTGTGTAATTAAGTAAAACATTAACAAAACATTTTGAAGCGTTTGATAATCTGCATTATCTGATAGGGGGTCAAACGTGTTTAGGGTGCCTTTGTGCTGTCTGCTAATTAGCTCATTACCTAGCAGACTGTTAGCTGAAAACACAATATGTTCCCAACTCCATGTTCTCTAGATTTTTCTAGATTCTGAAATGAAAAAATAAAAGCATTTTTCCACTGCTACTCAACACCAGCCAAATAATCTAGCTAGCTAATCCACTTTATTTGAAAACAGCTAGCTAGCAATATAAAGTATTTAACAGAATGGTCAAGTATAAAAAACCCCACAAGAATCTTGCATTCTGATACAGAAATCTGTCTTTGTGCAATTTGAAAAATACCTCACAGCCTTCACCATATGGCGACTTTTAGCAGCGTGAGTATAAAGTTCTCTTTTTTCACCATAAAACGTGTAAAATATGGCCGTACGACTGGATCCTGGCGCCTTACCAGTGCTCTCTAGTCTAATTAGGTTTGATTGCACAATCAACTCTGACCAAATGGCTCATCATATGGTTTGGGGCGTTACTAGGATAAAAGCTTGGGAAAGCTACGTGAGGGCTTGAACCAGCAATATTCTGATTTACCGAGTTGCTGAAACATGAAAGTATGAAATGATTGGGTTTCTAGATTTACTGATTAGATGTTTGTGGACGCCTGACCATAAATTGGTCATTCTATTCCGTATTTACTGCTCATTTGATGTTATAAGGAGCTTCAATCTTCAGTAAAAAGGTTCCATTAGATATTATGGAGATTTGTGGAGATTCATTCAGCCACAAGGTATGAGTAAAGTCAGGTGCTGATGTAGGTGCGGTCCAGGAAATAACTTGTTTCATGGAGGTTTAAAAACAATAAACACAGCTATAACTGTATTAGTGCACATCTGGAAAGGCTCCATCAATGCTAAAAAAGTATGTGCAGGTTTTAAACCTTATGCTTCTATCCAGTTTTTTTCAGGTAAGGCCTCATATATTTTATTAAGAAAATGATAAGTTGGATACTGCATCTATTTTCCCAGAGGTGTTGAGTGTTTGTTGGTTGCTTTTCCTTCACTCTATGGTCCAACTCATCCGAACCCATCTCAACTGGATTTAGATCGGCTGATTGTGGAGGTGTGGGTCATCTGATGCAGCACTTAATCACTCTCCTTCTTGGAGAAATTGTTTTATATAACCTTGAGGTGTTTGGGGTCATTGTAGTGTTGGAAATCAAATAACTGTCCCAATAAGTTTAAACCAGGTGCAAAATGCAGTGGTAGCCATACTGGTTAAGTGCGCCCTTAAGTTTGATGAATCCTCCTTCACCATGCTTCACATTGGGAACCACACATTCAGGAACCTTCTGTTTACTCTCTGTACATCTAACAAGGACATGTTGGTTAGTATGAAAATCGAATTTTTATCAGACTTATCAGTTTTCCACTAAACTAATGTCCATTCCTGGTGTTTCTCAGCCCAAGCGAGTCTCTCTTCTGCAATTCAATCATGAAAGCCTGACTCATGCAGTGTCCACTGAACAGTTGATGTTGAAACATGTCTGCCACTTGATCTTTAAGTTTCCTCTGCACAAAAGAAAAACTGATGGTCTAGGGCACATTAAGGATGCAGGTCACAAAATGAAAACCATTTTATGTAATTACCTCATGATTTATATTTTTGCCAAACTTTAGTCAAAGTTAATTGGACAGGCTAAAATATAAAACATTCTTTTTTTTTTTTTTTTTTATATTACATCATACCAAACATGTTCTTTCACAGTCTGGATGTCATCAGTATTAATGTAAAATGTTGAAAAGAATAAAAATAAGGAAATACACACACACACACACACACACACGCACACAACTCTAATGTTTATTTAAAGTCTGAGCTTTAGCGTCACCCCCGAAGACGGGCATTTGTTTACCGTCAGGTCAGAGGTGTTGTCATGTGGTGACCGCAACTTCTCACATTTAATATGGAGAAGAAAACAAACAGATCTCTCTCTCTCTCTCTCTCTCTCTCTCTCTCTCTCTCTCTTGCTTTCTCTGTATCTTTCTTTCTGTGTCTCTCACTCGTTGTTTCTATGGCTTGTTATTTTTAATGGCAGGTACACATAGGATTTGGAGCTTCTGTGGTCGGTGTGTGTGTGTGTGTTGTCATCACAGCACTGTCGGTAGAGTGTGTGGAGTTGTGCTGTACACACTGAGTCCCTTGTGTGTGTGTGTGTGTGTGTGTGTGTGTGTGTGTGTGTGTGAAGACGGACTCCTCCTCACAGATGGGGCTTTAATTAACACATGGGCTCTCTCATCACAACACCGTGGCCAGGTGTCGCCCTGGAAACCGTCTCCATGCTGGACGCAGGGGACACACACACACACACACACACACACACACACACACACACACACACACACACACACACACACACACAGTAGCATGAACATACAGGATGATGACGATGATGATTATCTGAATGATGATGATTAGTACAGTTGTGATTATTATATCACAAATAACACAAAATTCGAGGAGAATTCCAGATTTTCAAGACTCTGTCGAGACCTGCCATACACGGGTATTTTGATTCAATCAATTTTTTTTATTTTATTTCTGCAGCCTGTTCAAATAAAATTGAAACAAAAGGAATGAAAATCCATGCTGATGGAAAATGATGTGTAATCCCTCATATGACATGTGGAACCCAGTAGGGGGCGAAAGTTTGTCATAAACTATTACGTCAAACGCCTCGAGAATAAAGCTGGAGAGAGTGTATTGAGCGATCAAGGTGAAAAAATAGAAGCAAGTTCAATAACAAAGAACAAATACTCAAATGTCTTCAAACATCCGTTGGTTTTATACAAGCCAGGTTTCATAAAAACGGTCGCTCGCGTGGTCGGCTCTGGCCCCGCCCACAACAAACTTCTAACCTAGAATAATTGCGAAAAGCAAATAAGTGTGAGTCGCTGAAATGCGAATCAATTTTCACAGTGTAGATAGGAACAATTTCTAGAAGTATAACTTAATGGATTGTTGATTTAACATATTGACAGCAACGTTGGAACTCCCGTAGAGCAATTTTTTTTATTACTACTTCCCGTACAATTAAAAAAAAGTTCATTTATCTGGTATAATTCCACATTTTCCCTGAGGTGGTCTGAAGTTGTCGTGCTACTGTAACGCGTCATCGGGTTCGGCGCTCCTGTTGGTTCTCGGTTTGACGGTCTGAAACCTTCTGGACACCAGAACTTTAGTGAAAAAAAAAAAAAAACGATTGCACGCTTTTTTTTAAATCAGCTGTCTGTCTGAACAAACACGCAATTAAACACTACAGATTTTAGCCACGGATCATCAATTTTTATATCTTTATAAGAATCTTATGGTTCTTATTTACAGCATCTGTAATTTCCCATATTCACAGAGACTTACACATGTCTCATTCATACACCTAAGTAATTGAGGAACTTGCTCAAGAGCCCAGCAATAGCGCTGAGATTTGAACTTATGCCCTTCCACTGTTTTATGCACTGAGCTACCACCTTTACGGATGCTTTTCAGACTCGATCTTAACTCTGCCTCGACCCTCTAAAGACTCGAGCTCAACCTAGTCCTGGTGTTTTGTCTTGACATCGATGACCTTGACCTCACCCCCAAACAGAATGAGTTCTGGGGACGGTGTAGCACTTCCGATTGATGCTAACACAGCCCAAATAAATAATCGAGGTGATGCTACGTTTCTAAAACATGTCCACACGATCCAAAGGTTGTTTGTGTTTTCCTCAATGTTTGTAGCGCCAAAGTGCAGACGCTACGGTACGTCTCTCGAACTTTGCCTTTGATCTGTTTTCTGAGGTGAATTAAGTTTCACACACTTGCGTTCTCTTCCTCCTCTCCAACACACACACACACATCCTGTCTCTCTTGCTTTCCTCCTCCGTCTCCGTCGCCTCGGTTGTTGCTGTGCGTTGAGCTGACAGCTCCTCCCGAGCGAAGAAGTTGGTGACATTCTTCCCCGTTCCCGCGACATCTGGCCACAAACGAGCGCGTCAAATCCCACCCAGCGGCTGCTTAAAGGGTGCCAACTGCCGGTACTTCCCATTAGGGCCCTAAAGACGAGCACTTCAAACGGCACGCGCACCTTGGGAGGGACGCGCATCATCATATTTTAATCGAACATGTGGCTCCTTCGCCGTTGTCCCGCGTCCAAATTGCAATAGTGAATTCTGTCCAGCTGTCGGGCTACAAATGGGGCTCAATTATAGTGCCGACGTGCACCTCTGTTTCCCTCACATTCCCTCTCTTCTTCTTCTTTTTCTTCTTCTCGGCTTTAATCGTTAAACAAAGTGAGTCGGACTCGTCGAAGTCGCTCTAGGGTTAAAACCTTTGTCGGCGTGACGGCTGACATCATGCGCGCTGACACCGTTCGCTCTCCCGAGTCCACACTCACAAACACACAAGGTTAAGACAGAATCTGTCGTCCTGCTAACGGAGCGTCTGCCATGTAACAGCTCCATGTTCGCTTTACAAACAAGTTCGGTCATGTTTTATTGATGCCACTCGGAAGTGTTTGTGCCAGGTTTGTTTTTTTTCGGGGTCGTGTTTACTATTCAGTACTGTTCGCAGTCAATTATTTAGATCCTCGAATACTTTTTTTTGTGTTATATCGGCTATCTTGCTGAACCGGGAAATTGTTGCTAACTTATAAATCAAAAATTACATCAATCTAAGGTGGGTTTTTTTTTTCTGTTTTTTGCTTTTTTTTAAAAATATATATATTTTTACACATTCTTAAAAATCTGCAGTGAGAGCAAGGTGGATGGTAGATGGATAGGTGTAAAGATGGGAAGATGGATAAATGTAAAGGTGGGTAGATGGGTAGATGGATAGGTTTAAAGGTGTGTAAATGGGTAGGTTTAAAAGTGGGTAGATGGATAGGTTTAAAGGTGGGTAGACGGATAGGTGTAAAGGTGGGTAGATGGGTAGATGGATAGGTGTAAATGTGGGTAGATGGGTAGATGGATAGGTTTAAAGGTGGGTAGATGGGTCGGTTTAAAATTGGGTAGATGAAAAGATGGATAGGTGTAAAGGTGGGTAGATGGGTAGATGGATAGGTTTAAAGGTGGGTAGATGGATAGGTTTAAAGGTAGGTAGATGGGTAGATGCATAGGTGTAAAGGTGGGTAGATGGGTCGGTTTAAAAGTGGGTAGATGGATAGATGGATAGGTGTAAAGGTTTGTAGATGGATAGGTGTAATGGTGGGTAGAAGGATAGATGGATAGGTTTAAAAGTAGGTAGATAAGTAGATGGATAGGTGTATAGGTGGGTAGATAAATAGGTAAAAAGGTGGGTAGATGTATAGATGTATAGATTTAAAGGTGGGTAGATGATACGTTTCAAGGTGGGCAGATGGATAGGTGAAAGGTGGGATAGGTGTAAAGGTGGGTAGATGGATAGGTGAAAGGTGGGATAGGTGTAAAGGTGGGTAGATGGATAGGTGAAAGGTGGGATAGTTGTAAAGGTGTGATAGGTGTAAAGGTGGGTAGATGGATAGGTGAAAGGTGGGATAGGTGTAAAGGTGGGTAGAAGGATAGGTGAAAGGTGGGATAGGTGTAAAGGTGGGTAGATGAATAGATGGATAGGTGGGATAGGTGTAAAGGTGGGTAGATGAATAGATGGATAGGTGAAAAGGTAGTAGATTTGCTTTCATTAGTCACCCTGCTAATGCGTCTTTGATGTTTGCATATTGATATTATCAACATGTACCACTTTTCCAACTGCCCTCATCTGATGTGTTCTTTATTAATACAGGTTTCACGCCCAGAAGGTGATGACTAGGACACAACTTTTGCTTAGCACTAAGAGAGAGACAGAAAGCATAACGTTTGCTGTTTGTTTCACCGAATCCCATGTGACAAGCTGCGGATCTGGAATAAACGAGCTGGCACGATGCCACCCCTTCTGAAAAAGCCGTTTATAACATACACTCATTCACATATTGATGTGGAGGTTATTATCCTACAAAAAAGCAAAAAAAAAAGCTTCTTGCTTTCTGTCACAGCACGTCAAGTGTTTTCCAAATTTGCATAATTTGCGCTACGTGCTGCATAACAAAGCGCTACGTGTTGCCCAGAGATGGAAATGTGCCGCTTAGCATGTGATGGCATTCGTTTGTTTTCTCATTAGCTAGCGTTAACTCGCATTTGTTTCCCACCGCATGACAAATTCCGAAATCTGATTGGTCGGGAGGCGAGGAGAGACAGGAGCGACGAAGAAAGAAATGCTTAACACTTCTTCAGACGTTCGTTAGCGTTAGAGGTAGCAATAAATGGATAGAAAAAAAATCATCTCTTTCTTTAATTGGTGAAAATGTTTAGTGGGTAATTGTCAGGGAACTGCTGTGGGGTGTGGAATAAAACACTTCGGAGATGGAAACGCTGATTATTTTATGATATGGAAAGGCGGAGGCGATATAATCCGTGCCGGATCGGACGTGTCCTGTCTAACGTCATGGTCACGTCTCTAAACTTCCTGTCTTGACTGTCTCGGACATTCGAATGAAAGCCTGGTTCATATTGTTGATCACCGATTCCCTTTAAACTACATGTAAAGACGAATATTTTACAGACATCACAGCCTCGAAGGAAAGCAAGACCTTCTCTACTTCTTTTTATCAGAATTACTGTCAATCACTGTTTTATTATATTTTTGTCCAGAAATGTTTATCAAATTATTCCTAATAGAAATTGAATTTTCTCCCCGATCGCACTTCCTTTTAGCATTAACTACATGTTGCTTAAAACCGTTGCTTTAACCAATCAGATCGCGAATTGATCACTCCAAGGCGCCTGATGGGGCGCAGTGGAGTGACCAAGTCTCGATCTGATTAGTAACGACAATTTACCCTAATTTCAAATCCCCCAAAAACGGGGTGATGAGGTTAATATCGATTCTTCTGCGAGAGATGATGAATGTGGGGGGTGCAGCTGTGGCTACAGTGAAAGGAGACTTGTTGAATCGTGTTCATTGGATTATACTGCATTTCTCTAGAATATCGATTGCGTCTACAACCGTCATAATGAAGAGGTGGATCGGATCAAACAGGACATCGCTCAAGGCGTAAATTAGCATAAATTGACTCCTTTATATAAATAAATTGCTTATTTAAAGTAACATATCACACCTGATGACATCGAAAAATCTGTTCAATGATTCAAAAGCATTAACGATCATCCCGGTCACTATGGTGATATGATGCCTCACAACTTCCTTTCCCCTGGTGTGATGTCATTTATTTAAACGTTCCCTTTTTTCTTTTTTTTTATTTCCCTTCGGGTGCGGCGCATTTCCCTTTACAAAGCCTGCGAGCATTAGCTGAAACATTACAGCGCGCAGCATGTGTTTGATTAAAAAAGTGTAAAGTTACAAATTAGTTAATAAAATCGTTTAGGCCCGATCACTGCAAATGGTGATAAATGCGTTCCATATGCTCTCAATAAAAAAAAAAAAAGAAAAAAAAGGAGGCAAGTGCCATGTGCCAGTCCCCTCTGTCTTTTCTCATAAACAAATAAATTAAAACAATTACCGCCGCTCCCGCCCTTGCGCTCTGTTACGAGCGCGCTTGCCGCATAAAAGATGCCACAGCTTCCATTTCATCAAACCGCTGCCTGTCTGTATCTGGAGTGGACAGAACGTTCCAGATGTTCACGGTCGAAAGGGCTTCTTTCTCTCTTTCATCCTCTCGATCGCTTACAACATTCCACACGTCGACGCTTTATGACTTGGGATTACGCGCGTCCTGGCGTTTGTGTTCTCCTTCTCTACTCCCGCGTTACCGAGCGTCGACGTTTTCCTGGAGAACGTCAGAGACTCCTGATCGGTTCTGGAAGTCATTTAAAAAAAAAAGAACAAAAAAAAACCACTAGCATTGCTGCTGCTCGGGGGTTTCTGTGTGTTGAGATGATCCCCCAAAAAACGTGATCCCAGATCAGAAGTTTTTTTGTTCTTGACTGTTCTAGATTTTTGTGTAAAAGCATGCTTCTTATTATCTATAAATTATATCAGGTATCAGTTGCAAAAGTATCGGCACCCTCTTGAACTACAACAGCCCTTGTGTGAGCATGAAATTGATGCATGCGAAGAATAATTTGCTAATGCCTTGCAAAGATTTATGAAAATAAATAGAAAGTAGCAACCAGGAGGCAAAGATTTCGATATTCAGCATGAAGCTCCCACCACCATGCTTCACCGTAGGGATGATCGGTTCTTATTCTCCAACTTTGCCAGCCTTCTAATTAAGTCTGGGCACTTTGACTCGGTGCGTTTGCTACCATTTCAATAAATTACACACAACCGCGAGCGGGTTTATCGCTGAGTCAGCTCTCGTGTGGCGCGAACCCGATGTCTCCATGTCTGGAGGGCCTGGCTGTAGCGTCACGTCATTACTCTTCATCTAAAGGGGACGACAGCCAGAGCAAGGAAGTGAAAAGTGTGTGTGTGTGTGTGTGTGTGTGTGTATATGTGTGTGAGTAAAAAAAGAATTGCCTGCAGGGTTCTCACACCGATCTGACCTAACCCCCCCCCACACACACCGACACACACACACACACACTTACCAGGCCCAGGGTGATGCGATATCAGCTGAGATGTCTGTTTTCCTTCGCTCAATCATTAGCGTGAGGCCGTGCGTTTTTTAATGGCCAAGCGAGAGTGAGGGAGGACAGAAATTTCACGATGATGGTGCATTTTTGCCGCTCTTTCTGATACGCATGATAGAGAAGGGAAGCTCGATATGAAAAAATAAAGAAGAATAAATGCACAACAGTAATTTATAATTAAGGGCCTATTCGCAAGCTGCATTGAAGGTGAAATTAATAATAAAAAGATTTATAAATAAAGAAATGAAATAAAATACAATTAAATACATATAATATCAAATATAATAATAAAGTAGATTTTTCTGCAAAATACAATGTCGTATTTTGCGTTCCATAAAGCGAGTGGAGGAAATGAACCCCAAGGAATCTATCACAAATTTAATTTATATTTTGAGGTATAAAAAAAAAACAAAAAAAAAAACAAGGCCTATTCCTGCTCTCTAGGCCTGAGATTAAAATGCTGTAGTACTAAAAAATTTAAGTGAAGATCGGTTTGTCACCGAAGAAAAACTCGTCAGTTTCCATCACAGGTACATCGTGAGAATCATGTGACCATAAAAGGGAAGACACACGTGAAAGATATCGGAATCCTACCAAAAAAATTACGTTTGATTAAAAAAAAAAAAGAATCAATTGAACATAAATGAATCATTTGGAAATAAGTGAATCATTTGAAACAAGGAAAATATAAAAAATTTGACTATAAAAAAAAGCTCCTGTGATTAAACATTCCCGTATCCACGCGGATCAGGTGATTATTCACGCGTGACATTCACGTGTCTTTGTTACGTGTTATTCCCACTCAGGATTAAATCTGACTCCTTCTGGTCATTATGGAAAAAGACTCGTTTCTTTTGCTGCTAATGATCCTTATCAAGCCCAGGCTGAGGGTTAGTGAGCACAGGCGTGTGTGTGTGTGTTTGTGTGTGTGTTTGTGCACTCAGATGCAGTCCACTGGTGACCTTCACAGTTTTGAGGACTCCAGCCAAGATCAGCGAGCTAAGCTCTGAGCTCTGGAGCGCATGCAGCAAGGAAAAAAGAGAGAGAGAGAGAGAGAGAGAGAGAGAGAGAGAAATAGAGAGAGAGAGAAAAAAATGGACTCGGGAAGCAGATGAGAGGAAATGAGCCTTTTAATTGGAGGCCTTATTAGGAAAATGAAGAAAGGCCAAAAGGACAGAACGCGTCATTCGCCTTTCGTCTGACTGGATTTAATACGCCTTAATCTCACAAATCCGATTTTACGCTGAATTTACGCAAGAAATCATTTTTCCAAAAAAGAAAAAAAAAAAAAAGGTGTGTGTGTGATGTGTATAACAGTGTAGAATATAAACCTGTATAATGTACTGTATTATGTTTCAGTAATAAATAAACGAATATTCAAAATCACTTCAAAGGAATAAGTACATTTATTCAAATAAAAAAAGTACATCAAATAAAATAATACAATAAAATATAACATTAAATATGTTGCATAATATTTTATCTAAGGTCAAACTAATTACAATATTTTTTTATGTAAATTATCCCATCATTTAATGGGGAAAAAAATAAAATAAATTAATATATATATATATTTTATAATATAATAAATTTTCAGCTTTAAATACCTACAATATAATAACCGGATTAAACAATACATTTATTAAATAGAATTAGAACATAAATAATTTGATAATCAACCATTTATAAGCATGTATTTGAATAAATTTTAATTCATTTAAATTCATTACTATATAATATTCAAAAGATGTTTTGCATCGTTTTATTTGTCTGTAAAAGATCAAAGAGCTTATAATTCTACATTCATTTTAAAAAATCTCACTGATGTTTATTATTTATTACTAATATATATATAATGTACACTATATGGACAAAAGTATTGGAACACCTGACTTGTCTGGCCAGATGTGGTTCTTTGCCACATGTGTCCCATAACATTAAGGGCATGTAATTGTATAGGACGTCCGTAAAGGATGTGTAGTTTTCATATTTCCCTTCTTCAACTTGAAGATCCAAACTTGCACAAATCCAGTGCCATGAAGAAATGTGATTTGGAGTGGAAGATCTCCTGCTCTACAGCTCTGATCTCAACCCTGATGAACATCTTTGAAACAAATTGGAACTCTGACTGCACCCCAGGCTTCCTAAGAGCCTCGTGGATGAATGAAAAGCTCACACACGTCCACAAAATCAAGAGGAACATCTTCCCAGAAAAATGGAGCTTATGTATTATAACAGAAATCTGGCAAAAAAAATATAATAAACTCTATTTGTTTATTAATTTTTTTTTTTTTATCCAAATCATTGTACGCTACAGATTATTTTTTTTACATAATGTTTAAAAATATTATATATATTATTTTATGACCCTTTTTGGATTTAGTTGTTTTTGTTTGTCTATTTATTATCTAAATTGATTTTTATTAAGTCAATATGTACAGTATACAATTAATAAATGCATATTATGACATTAAGATAAATAAACATTGGATTATATTTTTAATTTGTACTTTAGATATGAAGCAAATGAATGTAAAATGTAATGTAGAAACAATAAATTTATAAATCATAAGGGTTGAGATTCAACATAACTGAATTTCTGAGTTCAACATTGGCCTAATTTTTATATTTAAAAAAATATATATTTTTTTTAAATAAAAGAATTAGTTTTTTTATTTAAAATCTTTTTCAAATTAAAAGTCTGATTATTTGTCTTATAATTTAACATTTTTTTAATGAAATAAATTCAGTTCATCAATAAATTAATAAATCATAAGTTTATTAATCATAACTGAATTTCTGAGTTCAACATTGGCCTAATTTTTATATTTAAAAAAAAATATTTTTTTTTTAAATAAAAGAATTAGTTTTTTTATTTAAAATCTTTTTCAAATTAAAAGTCTGATTATTTGTCTTATAATTTAACATTTTTTTAATGAAATAAATTCAGTTCATCTCATCCGCTCCCCAAAAAGTATTTGAGCGTTCGCCATTTTTCATCGCAAGAAGAACGACAGACGTTTACTATGCGGTGTGATCCGGTGTCTTCTTTTTTTTCCCCCTATCCGACTTTGCTGTGTATAATTTAACGGGGTGATGTTACACTTCCTGACTTTTTTGACAGATCAAGAGAAGGTGGTGAACTTCAGCGGTTTGGGATGACGAGCGTACTCTCAGAAGGTGTTTTATTTTTTTACGCCGTCGCTCTTATTATTCGACGGGTTTTTTTTTCGACGTTGTTAAGAGAAAGAGAAATAAAGAAAACGTCGTGTTTATTTGCGAAACGTCACAAAAAATTTAGAAGAGGGATATACAGACGCACAATACAGCACTGGAGGAAGTGTGTGTGTGTGTGTGTGTGTGTGTGTGTGTGTGTGTGTGTGTGTGTGTGTGTGTGTTAGGGATTTCGAAATTCACTGATAACAGTTAACGTAAAGCACCAATTTAAAAAAGTGTGCATTGGATAAAAGTTGCCATTTGTATCCCGACGCATCATTTTGAACATATTTGCATTGAAAAAAAACAATTTATTTACATATAATTATTGGTAAATGTGCTGTAATTTTAATATTTAGAAAGTGACCAATAATATGCGACCAATATTTTCTATGTAGATGGATTTCCTGTCGCTAAACTGTCTCTCAGCTTCAGTGCTGCTACGTGAATGTGACGTATCTCAGAGACAGAACAGGAAAAGAACGTCTAATTTTATTGTATTTATTGTGTTGTTTCATGCCCAATGCTTTGGCAATACTGTACCACAGTCACAGAGAGAGAAAAAGAAAAAGGTGATAGAGAGAGAAAGAGGGAGGCAGAGATGGGGGGATAATAAGACAACAACTGGACAAATAAAGGCAAACAGACAGACAGACAGACAGACAGACAGACAGACAGACAGACAGACAGACAAAAATGGCAAATTAAGAGACAGAGACGGGGAGAGAGGGGAAAGAAATGTAACAATATGTGGAAGAAAGACAATAAAAGACAGAATAAATTAAGGAATTTGAAAGAAGATAAACAAAAAAGACAGTAGAATTTGTGAAAGATTGAGGAAGAAAGAAAAAGAAGACAAGAAATAAGGAAATATGGGAAAAGAAACCCAATAAAAAGCCAATCAAGAAAGAGAAAGAGAGAGACATTTAAGGGGAAAAAAAAAAAAAAAAAAAAGGCAGAGCATAGGACAGACAGATATATTTTCTTTAGAGATTGTCTGAGATCTTTTTCTCTATAAACACAACTTTCTCTGTCCCCCTAAACGTCGCTCTTGAGTGCGAGTGTGTACGAAAACCTTCCTGTTGAACTCGTTTCCACATCAGTAACGCAGCATTAACAGCGAATCAGACGCACACAGTTCAATCAAAAGGCAGGAGTTTGACAGCCGAAAGACGCGACAAGAGGGAAAGAGTTTGTGAGTGGGTGTGAAAAAGAAGCGCTCGCTCGCACTCGTCTTTTCCAGTTTAGGGACTCCAGATGGGGAGTCATTTTTTATTCGTCTTGAGGCGGCACTTCACATCTGCTGGCCCAGATGCCTAATGAATACGGAAGCAGGGCCGAGCTGTCGCCTCATTAATACTGAACTCGCGCAGGGAGCCCAGGCGCCGTCCCGTGCCCGTCGCCTCCACCATCCGCGGCCTGTTGGCACGGAAACGCCGTCCTCGGTGCCCGCTACTCGGCAGCTGGCGCCTCGCTGGAACAAAGCAGCGCCGCTTTGTCGGCCCTAATGCCTCTCCGTGTTGTCACTTAAGGTCTTTATTGGTATTAATTGATACCATCAGCGCTTCTTTTGCTCACGTCTTCACGTGCCTGGCCCCCAGGCCCTGTCCTGTCCCCTCGTCACGTCCCACATCCCGTCCTCTGTCCCTGCAGTTTCGTTTTTTTTCCCAGAGGAGGAACAAGCATGCTCAAAGTCATTTATGAGATATGTAAAGGAAGAGTAAGGCAACAGGTGACCACTTCCTCTTTCAGTATAAACAGCAAGAAAGAAGAAAAGCAAGAGAGAAAGACATGATGGAAGAGGTGAGATAGAGGGAGGTGGGGGGGTAAGACTGACGAAAAAAAGAACGAAGAAATAAATCCAAAAGAAAAGGAATGAAGAAAGACTATAGAAATGGTGAAATAGAGAGGAGGAAAAACAAAAAAGATCAAAGAAATAGTGAAAGTTGGAGGAAGAAAGATGGAAATATGTGGAGGAAAAGACAAGAATTTTTGAAAATGGCAAAGAAAGACAAGAATATGGAGGAAGAAAGACAAAAAAGACAAATGGAATAAGATTTATAGGAAAAACAATAAGAGAAAAACTGAGAAAGATTGAGGAAGACAGATGGAAAAGGCGGAAGAAATGGAGGAAAATTTTTTATAAAAAATTACAGAATAAATAAATTTTTCAGTTTCCCTTTCCCAGTGTTTCGTGTGTGTGTATGTGTGTGTGTGTGTGTGTGTGTGTGTGTGTGAGAGAGAGAGAGAGAGAGAGAGAGTAATAAAGAAAGATGCTACTGACAAATAAATCCTGAAGAAAACACAATGCTAATAAAAGATGCTAAGCTGTGTGTGCTGAATGCTAACAGCTAACTTCTTACCAAAATAAGTTAGCATTAGCACCATGTTCCAGAAAAATCCAAAGTGAAAATAAAAGTAGTAAAAAAATAGAAAGGAAACAGAATAAACCAGGAGTTTATGCGTCTTAGTTGCCGGGTGATAAAAAAAAAGTCAAAAAGTGCCGAGCCGCGAAAATCCGTGTTGTGTCACGCCGATGCCAAACTCTCGTCGTCTCCAGACCGCTGTTATCCCGAAGAAAAAAAAAAAACGGAAAGATCGAGGAACTTCGGCCAAGCTTTGTGTTTTCGTTTATTTTCTCCACCTTTTTATGCTACGCTAACGGCACCCGTGAAGCCCCGGCTGCCACCTGGCCGGTCCTGAGTGCCAGGCTCAGAAAAACCCAGAGACTAGCCTAGTGCTAGTTAATGACACTTCATTAGTGCGGATAGTGCTGGATGCTAATGGCTCGAAGAGTTGCTCCTGTTTCATGGTTTGTGCGTGAGGATTAGTCTGTTAGCTGGGCTGAGGAGATTAGCGTGTAAATTGTCGAGTCAAATGAAATCAACAAAAAAAGGAATCAAATCAACGTATAAATATATTACATACCTGAATATCGTTATCGATCGACTGGAAAATTATAGTATTTATTTAGCAAGATGCTAATGCGCTGATTTTAAGTAGCTTATTGATCAATTATACGATTTGTTTACGTTCTTATTGTATTTATACCTAAACCTGACAGACATCAACAACACAAACAAAAAGAGATTAGCAAACCTAGCTTGCCGGATGACAAGAGTGCGATTAACATGTATGTACTGTAGCGTAATAAAATTACAAACTCTGATGTGCTAATTCTTATCAAACTAGCAAACAGTTGTAGGTTTCTGATTATTTGATTTATTAATGCTATAAGCTAGGTTCTGGTTATCAAACTAGCTAGCATCTATAACACAAAAAACGTACTGTAGCATGCAATTCTTTAAAGATATTGAATTCAGTTTTAGGCGTTTTGGATAAAGTGTTAGCTAAGCTTTTTGTGAGGTGAACAATCTTGTCTTGGTTTGAAGTTTCTCAGGGTTTTTTTTCTATTGGAATTTTCGATATCCAGCTTGTGAAGTTTATAAGCTAGGTAGCTAACTAGTTAGGCTAGTACAGAGGTTTAGCACATTTTAAAGTTCAATTTCTTTTTGTAATTTGGGAGAAACTTTGAACAGGAAGTAAATTCTCTGAATGAAACCTTTGGGAAATACTTTTTCAGAGAATTGATGCTAGTTGTGAGTCTAAGGCAGTAAGATACCACAAATGAGTTTTATTAGCGTTTTAGCAGGTCCCTGCAGCTTTTGTTTACATTTCCTAATGACCTGACTGATCTCCATGGAGGGTTTTTGTGTCGGGTGCAACTTATATTGTGACACAACGAGGAATTTGAAAAATCTTTTGAGGCACAAGATAAGTTTGTCAAAACTAGAAAACATTCTAATGAGAAACAGCACCGGGAGTTAACGCCAACAGCTTCAGCATTAGTAAACAGAGGACGCAGATGAAGTCGAAATCATTCAGATAAATGTCATGTCATGGAACTACTTAATCTGTGTGTTAATTGGAGTAGCAGATTTCTACATGTATGTAACATGTATGTACAATAAGCGTTATTTTGTTGTATTCAGTCGGTTTTTGACAACTTTAACTTGTCAGTGTGGGAAGTGACCATGGGGTGAGGTGATAATCCATGGCTAGGTGTGAAGCGGTACACCAATTTATTGCCCTCCGCTTCACCTCATGCTGTAAATATATGCATATATTAAAAACTCTGTGTCTGTGTGTGTGTTTACTGTATGTAGTGCGATACAGCAGCCTCTGCTGGCTGAACACTAAACCTCAATTGTCTAGATAGATAGTGTGTGTGTGTGTGTGTGTGTGTGTGTGTGTGTGTGTGTGTGTGTGTGTGTGTGTGTGTGTGTGTGCATGAGAGAGAAAGAGAGCACGTGAATAATAGTTTGATTTATAACGAAACGCACAACTCTTAATCTCGAATACACACAGCTCTCATCACAAACACATTACATACTCCACGCCAGATCCGTTTCCTGCTCCGACTCTGAGATTGATTATGAGCGGATAAATCGTTTCCACATGTTAGAAGATGAGCTAGCGACAACGCGCTCGGGCCGCGCTGAGGGGTTGAATAAACCCACGCATGTCTCAGAGTCTGTTCTCACAAAGGTGAATTGGGGGAAAAAATTATACAAACAACAAATAAAGGAATGAAAATGTGGCCTCGCTGCGGTGAAAATTATGGAACTGTTCCATTAGGAGGCTCATTTTCAGTATTTAAATCGTGCAGCGGTTCGTTTCATTGATGGGAATCGGATGAACTTTTAATAGTGCGGAATCAGAGTAATGCATTTTGACAGCAGGCTTGTTCTGTTTCATGAGCGGTTGCTTGGGAGAAAAATGAGATCGATGACATTCGCAAAATCTTGTGTAAACGCTCAGTTTTAGTTTTCACCGACATTTACCAAGATTCGAATACGGACTGATCCTGACCTGCCTTCAGTGCAGGTTTTTGGCCCATGCTTCTAATACAGGGGGTCCTCAGGCTACAGCAAAATTCCATACCTATAGTTTTTTCAGCAGCCAGTCCGCTGTGGTTACAAAAGCGGCCTCTAGAGGCGAATCACTGACACTACGGGCTGTTTGAGACTGCATGCTGCACGGAGAGCGCAAACTTATTTATCATTTGTATTATTTTATATATTTATATTCATTTTCTTTAGAACATGATTCACTATTGTTTTTTTTTTATTTTGTAATAAAGTTCAGTACTATTTTACATGAAGTGTTGTTTGTTTATTTTATCCAGAATAAATTTTAAAATCGGATGATTATCGGCAAGTACAATCCAACCTTGCTATCGGTATCGGTAAAATCCACTATTGGTCGACTTCTGGTTATTTACATAGCCTGAATATTTGTTTGATTCACACATGAATGTTTTTGATTTCAGTAAATATAAAAAAAATGTATTATGATAGTAATACAGTGGTCCCCCAGAACTCCCGGAGTTCCATAACTTCCAAAAATCCACAAATTTTGGACGCACCCCCGGAGCCCCAATAGTACCTTAGTGGGTTTACTGTAATGCTCTTTTATTAGGTGATATATCTCTTGACCACTGTGCCATGCTTGTGAGTAAATCGTGAACCAAATGACTTGGCAGATGGAATGATGGATCGTTGTCCCACCCTGACTGTCTCTCCACCTCATTCTCAGTGTAACCTAAGAGAACCTACTGACTTGCCACCATCTTGCGAAAGAAAGAAAAATCTGAATCCTGTAGGAACATTTTCTTCAATTCTATGCAAACACTGCAAAACATATCCAAACAATTGTCTGGAACCAGTACTTGGATGTTACCAAGTCCGTAAGTTTCTACAGTTTAGAAATTTGGGGAAATACTTGATTATAAAACCAATTTACAATCAATATGGATATTACAAAAGAGAGCAATCAAAATAAATAATAATGTGGGATATTTGGACCAGTAAAATATATTGAATTTTATTTATCTGATTCAATATAAAACAGCACACATTATGTTCAAAGCGAGAAATGTTTTACTTCCGGGATAAAAAAGAAAAGGTTTGTGGAAAAGCAGAGTGGGAATAACATGAGGGAAGAGTTCAACTCTAAGATAAATTAATTTAAAAACAACTTTAAAACGTCTGTGTATCTCTTAAAACATAAAAACACTGCAAAAGTATGAAACGGTTTAAAACATGGGTCTTTAACCGGGGGTCTATGACGCCGAGGGCGGTAGTGCAAGGGGTCCGCTAATTAATGTTAAATCACAATTTTTTTTTTTGGTTAAAAAATAAAATACTTTTTTTTGTTAAAAACTAAAATAAACATGGGAAAAAACATCAAAGATGAAATATAGTTTTTTGCAAAATTATAATTATTAGATTAAAGTTCTATTAGAATGAAAACTAAATTTCATGTTAATGTATATTTGTCCACTTAATAGTAAAAAAAAAATTATGAAACTGCAAATCTATTAAATTAAAAAGCAACTGTAAACAACTTCATAATTTTAATTGCAAAATATGTTTATGATTCATAAATCTTTTTGAAAGATTTGAAAATATAGGAAAATATACAGTCAATGATGCACAACATCATTAACATCATCATAGTTTGAATTGTCTTAACATAACTAGCGTAATATGATTAGCTTCTATTAATATCGCATAAGGACTCCATTTATTGTCGATTTGTTATCTTGTAAGGACGTTTTAAAAACAAAGATATAGATGTAATATATTAAAAGATTTATCGGAACATTATAGAATTGTATACGATGTGGGGAAAAAAAACAAGCTTTTGCTTTATCACGCTACGTTTTTGACATTTTGTACGTTACAACATTTTAATGGGTTTCCGTCTATTTTGTATTGTTTGGAAAAAAAAAAATAATAATGAAAAATGAAATGAAACGTCATAGCGTCCTCCTGACCTGCCCGAAGCGTTCGAATTAGCGGCTAGCAAATAAATCGCTAAATCTCTGACTAGACACGTTGTAATTTTTCCTTCTAGGATTTTCGTCCAGGTCAAACGTGAGTCCTCGAGTGGATTCCAAAAAAAAAAAAAAAAGAAAAATTATAAATCACTACAATTGACCATTTTTTCCTCTCGGTGTTGTTTTAGCTGTTAGCGTCGACAGGAAACAATGTACTAGTCAAACCTGATTTGTCAGGAGTTTTGGCAGTTCTCGGTGTGTGTGTGTGTCTGTGTGTGTCTGTGTGTGTTTGGGGTAACCTTATGTGACATCCTCAAACTGCTCATTCTCAGTCTGTCATTAAACATGATGAACTTCCTGAGCGCAGGCGTCTTTTTTTTCTTCTTCTCATTCTTTTTTTCTGGCATCTGACATTTTTCCACAAGCTCCTGCCAAAACTCATATTCAACTCATCGCAATCCCTAAAGTCTGGAGCGATGAGGGGGGTGAAGGGGTCACGGCGGAATGGAGGGGAGAGCGAACAACATGTTTTTGTCATTTACATGAACAGGGGAAACATGGTGTTATCCAAAAAAAAAAAAATCTGATTTACCCTAAAAGTCAATCATACTCAACTCATCTCCACATCTCTCTCTCTCTCTCTCTCTCTCTCTCTCTCTCTCTCTCTCTCTCACACACACACACACACACACACACACACACACTTTTTGATTGTTCTCAAAATTGACATTAAATTGTAAATGGAGCCATTTTGTCATTAACGCTAAGCTTGGATTAGCGCAAAGCTTGTTAGCTAGCTTATGACTCCTACAACATCATGCAGCTAGCTGGTACATTTCCAGGTTGAGTAGTGAGGAAATGTCCATTGTTACAGTTTGGTTGATGCTAAACACATGAGCAGATAATGTTAGCATGAAGTTTAGGGTTAGCATCGTATGGATCCATGTTATTTCTATGTACTCTGACAAAGTGAATTTCTCAGACAACATTGTAGGTTTAATAGTTTTGTGATGCCACGCTAGCTTCATTAGCTTTATTATTACCTGTAGAATATACAGAGGAGACTGTCACATTAATCCTAAGATAGATAGATAGATAGATAGATAGATAGATAGATAGATAGATAGATAGATAGATAGATAGATAGATCGATCGATGGATGCTAGTGCTCACTGCTTAAATACACTCAACTCCATCTCTCTCTCTCTCTCTCTCTCTCTCTCTCTCTCTCTCTCACACACACACACACACACACACACACACACACACACACACACACACACACACACACACACAGATAGATCAATCGATGGATGCTAGTGCTCACTGCTTAAATACACTCAACTCCATCTCTCTCTCACTCTCTCTCTCTCTCTCTCACACACACACACACACACACACACACACACACACACACACACACACACTTCTAAATTATCTAAATGTTCAATTGATAGACAGACAGATAAGTAAGTAAATAAAGATATAAGTAAAATATGAATTAATGAATTGTTGGGCAGACAGACAGACAGACAGACAGACAGACAGACAGACAGATAGATAGATAGATAGATAGATAGATAGATAGATAGATAGATAGAAGTGCTCACTGCTTAAATACACTCAACTCCATCTCTCTCTCTCTCTCTCTCTCTCTCTCTCTCTCTCTCTCTCTCACACACACACACACACACACTCACACACACACACACACACTTTTCTAAATTATATAAATTTTTAATTGATAGACAGACAGATAAGTAAATAAATAAAGATATAAGTAAAATATGAATTAATAAATTGATGGGCAGACAGACAGACAGACAGACAGACAGATAGATAGATAGATAGATAGATAGATAGATAGATAGATAGATAGATAGATAGATAGATAGATAGAGTATAAAAACAGAGTATATAAAAAAAACAGATATTTGGATGGAGGGATGGACAGACAGACAAATAAGCATAATCATAAAAAAAACAAAAAAGCCAATCTAGGCTAACTGTCTGGAGGATCATTGTTCATAATCGCCTTGTTGCTATAGAAACAAGAACATATTAATACATTCTGAGCTTCATTAACCTTCTTCTATATCAAACAAAAAAGTGTGTAATGTCTTTTACATGTTTCTAATATTTTGCTTCGTCTTTTTGAGTGACTGACACACACACACACACACATGGAACAGAGCCGGAGGCTGCAGCTGATGGTGCCAGTAATTACAACAGCACTCTGTGTGTGTGTGTGTGTGTGTGTGTGTGTGTGTCTGTGTGTGTGTGTGTGTGTGTGTGTGTGTGTGTGCATGTGTAGGTGTGCATGCGTGTGTGTAAGGGATGAAGCCTGCCACACACACACACACACCCCCGACCACTAACATTAGATCAGTTAATAATGTTTAGCATCACAGATCAAACAAAATATTTTATTAAATATCCTTTTTGTATATTGTATAGTCTTATACATTATTTACTTTACAGAACAATTCATTTAATTTTTAATAAATAGAACAACTGATCAGTTTTTATCTATCTATCTATCTATCTATCTATCTATCTATCTATCTATCTATCTATCTATCTATCTTTATCTTCTAAATTATTTGTTACTGTTGCTTTAATTTTTTTTTTAAATGTGTTCATGTTAATTCTTATTGTATTGTTTCATGTTGTGTATTAATACTTTATACTGTTACTACATATTAAATATTGTTACTGTATATTTATTCTATTATATAATGTTATTCTATACTGTATATTATGAGTGTGAGTATTTTTTATGCATTATTTTGTCATCAAGAAACAGATAGAATGATAGATAACTAATAAATAAAACATCGAGGAATGGGTAAATATATAGATGTATATAAATAAATAAAACAGAGATGGAGAAATCTATTGAAAGACAGACAGACAGACAGACAGACAGACAGATAAAACAAATAGTAACTTTATTGTTATTGTACATATTATATATTTAATCGTATATTGTATAGTGTATATTAAGTATATTTTATTGTATATTATTAACTATATTTTTATTGTACATTATAGACTGTATACTATTATATATTAATATGGTATACTGTATATTTTACTGTACATTATACACTACATATTATAACATTCATATTGTATACTGTATATTATTATATATGATTTTATTGTCTTTTTACATACAGTATATTAATGTATATTGTAGTAATTAGCGGTGAATAGATCTGTCCTCAGGCCATTTTCAATCAAATGCATCATGTTGTTACTACAGTTACTCTTAGCATCATGAAGCTGAATATTGTTATGTTCCTTCTATATTTATTAATGAACAACACGTCTTTCATCTACTTCCTGTTTTTCCTTGAACTTCTTTCTGTTCTCACTTACTGTATACCTCTATCCAACTCTGCTCATTCTCATCCCTAATATTACCAAAGTGGATAAAAATTAACTAATAAATACCTTCTTGGAAATAATTCCATCTAAAATAAAGATTTTTCATACACTGTGTTTCCAAAAGTATTGGGACACCCAATTCTTCCAGCCACATGTGCTTCTTTCCCAAACTGTAACCACAAAGTTGAAGAAGCAATTGTATAGGACGCCCATGGACGCTGTAGCAGAGACATTTCCATTAAACTTAAACTTGGAGACCCAAACCTGTTCCAGCATTACGATGCCCCTGTGCACAAAGCCAGCTCTATGAAGATATGCTTTACATGGGATGGAGTGGAAGATCTCCTGCTATAGAGCTCCAATCCTCATGAATGTGAACACTGACTGCACCCCATCCCTCCTCACCCTCACCTACATCAGTACCTGTACCATTGTGTATAAATGAATCCCACACAAATCTCCACAAAATCTATTGGAAGACCGTCCCAGAAGAGTGGTCCTACCGCACTGTGTTAAAGCAAAAGTTTAAAGGTCGTTCTATAAATAATGCAGTAAATAAAGCGAGCGAAAGAAACTTTAATAAACATTGTCCAATTTGATAATTTGCTCATATCAATTATTAGATTTTGTTTAAATAAAGAAAAAGTACGTAGTTTCAGGCTGTTTTATTAAAAGTCTTTGTTTGAATTGAGAATAGAACAGGGACGGGGGGACGGGGGGGTTGGGGGGGGGACAGGGAAGGTGTGCGTTTTGCTCGCGGTCAGATTGGCGACGTTGTTGTTTTTTTTTCTTTACTCGTCTCCTGAGAGACCTCAAATCACCCCGAGCACTTTTTTTTTCCTTCCCTTTTTTTCCCCCCCTCCGAAACTGTTCAGCGTCCCCTCGAGGACACACAGAGACACCGAGCTGATCATTTCACGTTAATAACTCTGGGTACGGAGATGATCCGAAAAACATGTTGTTTCGTCGGAAACGCCTCGCGGGCTCCGCGGCGCAGGACGTCGAAGGAATGGAGGGGGGGACAAAAACTGGAGTAGAGACAAAACAGCGTCTGCATAATTCATCTGTCACGCGTGTAGACGTCGCGTGCTTGTTCTGACTTTAGCTCCCGTGTGACTTCAGGCCGCAGATGTGACGCAGGAAGCGGTGAAGCAACAATTCCGTCCTTCAAAGGAAAACATTTAACGTGAGGTTTTTAATAACGCTAAAGATAAAGGATTAGCGGAGATTAGGAGATCCGCACCTATATTATACCGTATGCTAACTCCAATTAAGCCCATCGAATTAGCATGCGTTTAAAATGCTAAGAAACATAATACCGTGATTCTGATTGACGTCATTATTAGTATCGACCAGTAACAGTTTGGAAAACAATCATGAACATTTTCGAATCGTTTATCGCTTCCTTAAAACGCTGGTGAACAGAACGCACGCATGATCATCACTAGCTCATATCAGAGATTAGCTCCATCGCGGTGCTACACTAAATGCCTTCTGCGTTTTCTTTGCGTTTATATAGCCAGGTTTTGGTTCAACGTCTGTTTTTACACAATTTCTGTGTCCTTGAAGTGTCTTTATTGAAGTGTCTGTAAAAGCTAAAGTTTAGCATTTAGCTGCCTGACTCAGCAATCTCAATTTCCTGTTTATTTATTTATTTATTTATTTTATTACCTCATTTTGGTTTGCTTTTTTTTTGTCTTTTATTTTTCTCTTTTTACTTTGTGCACAATGTTTGCCAGTCACCTGATTTATTTATTTTTATTTTACATTTTTAATTCTACCTGCCCATTTAGAATTATCATAATTTACAATATTAATAAGACGTTTTTTTTTTTTTTTTTTTTTTGATTTTTTTTTACCTGCAATAGCATCCTCTGGCTCATGTGGTCCGATCCAACAGATGAACAACTATAGCTGAAAAAGTTTTGATTTGGGAGCAAAAGGGGGACCAACAGCGCCCCAGGAAGGGGGATACAGCGCCCCAGGAGCACAGAGGAATAAGGGCCTTGTTCAAGGGCCCATGAATGGCAGCTTGGCAATACTGAGGCCTGATGTTCCATCAGTACCCAGAGCCTTAACCACTCAGGTTCCACTTACAGTAAACGACATAATGAACTGAAGTTAAAATAAAATATTTTCAGGGCTGAAAAACAGCAGCAACAGCAATTTACAGTAAAACTACGTTTGACCTAATTGACTCCAAATCCAACTTTTATTCATTAATTCATTTATTTAGAACTAACAGCGTCTGGATTATGACTGAAATGTAGCTTTTGAAAAGCAGCCGCTGAGATTTTCTACGAGAGCGGCAACGAATCACGACCGGGGCGTGACACCGCAAGTTCCCTGAGAGACCGAGTTCCCGAGCGTTTGTTTGCCATGGCAGCTTGCCTCCACACTGGGCCCTGAAGCAGGAAGCAATAAAAAAAAAAGTCTCTTTCACAAATTTCTCACCGTCAGCTCGAGCGTCCACACCTCACGCCTCGCACGTGCACTCCTCAACGTGAGGGTGTGCACATTTCACACACCTCCTTTATAGAGAGATATAAAGTAGTGAAATAATATAAAAAAAAAAAAAAAAGATAGAGTGTAGTGTGTGTGTGTGTGTGTGTGCGTGTGTGTGTGTGTGTGTGCTGGGGGAGGTGGTGGTGCGGGGTGATTTGGGAAGTCGAGACGTGTTTATCCACACGCATCTGTCTCATGTTGTTAATTGGGAGCATTTGCCATTTGGAAAGTGGCTGATGGCCTCCAGGCATGTCGAAGCAACCTGATACGAGGCGAAATACAGATTTGCTCGGAAAAGGAAAAGGATTTCATGCTAATGAGAGTTACAAAAGCTACAAAAAAACAGTTTTACCACCTCTAAATAAAGGACCATCAGGCATTGGTCAAATACATAACAAACTGTAGAAGATTCTAGAAAGGGCAGGGCTGCTGTAGTACTGTAGTAGTGGGTGCCCTTTCATTTGACTTCTCTCCACCTTTTTCTTACAAAATTCGTGATTCATGAGAATTTATAAGCAGATTAGCATGAACGTTAGAGTTAGCACCAATAAAATCAAGATTTTTATAACTCCTTGCCCTAAAATAACCCAAATTCCTTTACTTCCAGGAGTAAAATCCAACGTTCTGTCCACAAGCCCTCTGTACCCCAGCAAGTCACCAGCGTTTTCGCTCCCCTTTCCCCCCCTGCTCGCACCCGTGCCACATATTTAACCCCCGTGTTATCGCCTCGGCACGAAGCGCCCCTAATTGCAAAAGAGGTGAAGCCCCTGTGTCGCCCCACCACACCGCCGGCGCTGCTTTGACAGCGCTCACTTTACACACACACACACGCACACTAACGCCCTAATTAACCTCTCTCGATTAGGGCAATTAGCTCCTTGACTTTACACCTAATCCCTAAAAAGTGCGCTCGAGCCGTGACTTCTCTCCGTCTGGAGCCTGACACTTCAGCGACGCCATTACGTGCCATTTCGTCGGGTGGATTTGCTCTAGTTCCCATGAAAGTCCAATCCTGACAGATTGACAATGCTGAACATGATGTTTGGCAGCTAACAAAGCGCTTTTTTCTTTGGTGTAATTCAGTATGACATGCCCGACGAGGTGGAGGCGTAAATCTGTTTGACCATCAGATGATGTTTTCATAGTTGGATTCGATTTATAGCTGCGCCGGCTATAGGGCAACCCCATTTTGGCGCACAAAGGCCCTGTCATGCTGACGACCTTCATCGCACGGCCAAGTCCTAGTCTCAGCTGAATGAGGCCATGTCCACACGAATACGTTTTTGCTTAAAAACTTAGATTTTCTATATATAAAGTCTGCGTATTTTTCTCTCCGTGTTTTGGCCTCCTGCCCACACTAAGGCGATGTTTTTCAGTCAACGCAAACTAAACTTTTTGTAAACGATAATGTATTTTGGCTGCAACATTTCGAAGAGCCGGAAAGTCAATAAATGACGGGCGGATATGAAGGGGATTCGAAGCGCCTTAGGTTTTGCTTATGCGGTACGAGGACGTGAGTGGTTTAAAAGTGTGGACACGGAGCATTTTTAGACCTGTCCATGTCCAGATCCGTGTAACATTAGATCAATCTATAGCTTGAAAATGGTGTTCCGGAAAATTCTGGATGATTAACGTATAACATGATCAAAGATTGAGGTTCGGTCCACAAAAGCCATAATACCTCAGAAATTGCACGGATTGTATTTTGTTGTACCGCGATTCTAATTGATATCTGATTGGCTGTAACGCAAAATGATGGGTTTCTATTCGTTTGCTCCGTCGGACGTTTTTTGTTTCTATAGTAGCAACAGATCCAGGCACATGGAGAGAATTTCGTGTTTTCAGAAGCATGTTCTTCGACGATTGAGTTCGTCCACCTTGAAAAACGTTGATGCTTTTCTACTCACCATGGTCATAAAAAGCTGATATCTGCATTGTGTTAAATCCATCTGGCCTCTGTTTTCTTGATGTTTTTTGTGTTTAACACCACTCTGTGTAAACTCCACACAGATACGCTATAAGACTGCAAAAACCTGTGGAAACCCGACCAAGAGATGTTCTCTGTTCTTTTGAAACATAGTCCTCATTTTGCTGTTATAATAACCTCCACTCTTCTGGGAACATGTTCCCGTGGATTTTTTGGAGATTTGTGTGAGATTTCATTCAGCCACAAGTGCCGATAAATGTGAGGTGAAGAGGTCTGGGGTGCACCTCTACATCAGGAGATCTTCCACACACATCCAACCCATACCGAGCAGATCTTCATGGAGCTGGGTTTGTGCACAGTGACTGTGATGCTGGAACAGGTTTGGGTCTCGTAGTGGGTTGGAAATTTTCCCATCAACAAGACGTCCTATACAATTGTGTGCCTTTATCTTCGTGATAACAGTTTGGCGAAGAACGACATAAGGCTGGAAAAATCAGCCTTATCGGTTATGTTCATGCTGCTCTCCTGCCACTCGATTGGCCGATTCGAATGCGATTACCATTTCTACTATCAAATGTTTCCTGCGGCATCACATCCATCATGGAAAACTCTCATATATTGTACAAATGCTCAGACAGGAAACACATCTGTTTTTTCTTTGTGCAGACATAAAACATAGACCGGTAGTCGTCTCATTGTTGGAACTATAAATACGAGCTTCAAATCCGGCGCGACCGAATCGACGCACATTTGTTCGAATCGGAAAAATCTGCCAGAGCGAAGGCCGTGATTCACGACACGGCAGCTTCTATATAAACCGACATAAAGTAACAAAACAGAAGGGCAGGATTAAAGCATGAGAATGTTGCTAGACTTTTCCATTTCCTCCAACATGTAATCGATCAGTCAGGACATGTTCGGGGTCTGAACTCTGCGTCTTCAGCTGCACTACGCAGGAGTCATAAAAGAATAGTCATTGTATTGTTACGCTGAGAACGGAATGCTCAGAGGTTTGGGTTTTGGGTTTGCCCATTTTTGTCCCCCACGAATTTTATTTTAACATAATATTCGTTTTCTATTTTATAAAATTTTTTTCATTATTTGTTTTACTTTTTGTTAAATTTTTGTTTCATTAAATTGTTTAAATTATATATAATAAATATATAATATATATCATATGTACACACACACACACACACACACACACACACACACACACACACACACACACACACAGAGTAGCGATTTCAACAATCAAATAATGCATACAGGACATATAAAACACATATTACATATTTTGTTGTTGACTTTCACTTTAATATTTATTTATTTGTTGCTTTATATTTATTTTATGTCTCATATGTCTTAATTCTTTATATTACTTTTGTTATAAAATAAAATGTATTAATTCCTGTATATTATATTTCTTTTTTACATTCTAAAATAATTTATTTTAATTGATATTATATTGTGCTATATTAAGACATTTTTACTTATGTTAATACTGTTTTAAAAAAAAATTACAAAAAATGTATAAATGGATTATCATACTTTTACTATATTATATTTGTTATAATTTTTTATATTTAGGCTTAAAATTGTTAAACAGTCGTAAGTTTCCGGTTCAGTCTGACATTATAGCAGCTATAAATGTCTGTGCCCTCAACATTTTTATGGCAAATCTCTGAAGGTAAAGAAAGCAAGAAAAACGCAGCTCATTAATAACAAAACGTTTTGCTGTATCCGTCCGTGTTAAGGCGCCGTTACTATAGAAACGAGAACACATTTAGAAAGAAACCAATCAGAATCGAGAGTTGTGTAGCGGCGTGGATCGAGCAAACGGAGGCCCTCGGGTTCTCACTCATTGTTTGTCCTGGAAGATCTTCAGGGAGTGAACGGAACGGTCGGTTTCACAGGAACGGAGTTACAGACTGCAAACCTACGCGGCTGTATATTTGCGGGAACATTTCCCGATGTTGACAAGCGTGTAAGGGGCTTCCTGTTGGTGGTCTGCACGAGGGGTGTTCAAGGGTGGAAACAGAGAGGAAGTGGTTCGGGCTGCTGAGCTCCGGCAGAATTTGTAAATTTATGATCTAGATCGGAGGACGACAAGGAGATGAAAGAGAGGGAGAGAGAGAGAGAGAGAGAGAGAGAGAGAGGAATGAAATGAGCAATGGAGACAGAAGCAAAGAGCGCTAGGCCTGGTGCGAGTGTGAAGAGTGTGCGTGTGTGTGTCTGATTAATATTCATCAGGCGGAGAAGGCAGATGTGTCTGACATCTGTGTGATGTCAGCGTGTTGTCAACACATTGTTAGCACCGCAAACGTGCAAACAGATTAACGGGCTGCGCCGCCTTCTCCGAGTGCGAAAAAAAGAAGCGATTGCGGAGGAAGAAGGGAAGACAGCTTGTTCCTTCACTTCTTCCTGCCGAGCTTCCGATGCTCGGCTGCTGCCGCCGATGGTGTAAAGACGCTCCTCGTGCCAAGCCTCGGCTCGAGCGCCTCATTCTTCCTAATTAATCGTTTCCAAGCAGCAACCGGAGTTCAGGTGCGACCTGGTGTTGATTGACAGGCAATAAGCTCCGCCTCCCCGCTCAAAAGGTGTCTGTTTGTCCATTCTAAGGACGATTTAAAGTTTATTCTTGTGTGTGTGTCAGGGGGCGTGTTAGGGGGAGGGGGTTGTATCACTTTGACCACATGACCAAACATCAAATACAAGGAATGTTCATGCTAAATTTCACTAACCCTAATTTATATTTAATTAAAAAAAAAAATTTAAATAAAGGCTGCAAAAGAACAATTTCAACCACTTTTTAAATGTGCATAATTGTAAACGGATTTCTTTATAAAAAAGGTCATTGCAAATTTTATCTCACAATTTGGTCTTTTTTCTTAGAAAAGGTGATACAAACTCACAATTATCTTTTTTTTTTTCAGTGGCTTCCATACATTTTTCCATAATTTTTATGAATATATTTACATCTATTTACAAAATCTATTTACATTTTCTCTAAACTAATCAGTAAATAATTACATTTATTGCCATTATCTTATCAGTGTTCAAATGTTCTTTTCAAATTTTTGAATTTAAAATTGTAGTTAGATAAAACGGAACATTAAAAATATTAAAGAAAATAATATAATTCTAGCTAATGATTGATCCAGGACTCGTTTCCTCTATGCCTGAGGGACAGTTCATGAGCAGTAGAAAGGGGGCGTGGCCAAGCCCGGGCAGAAGAGAAACCAGGAAAGTGTACGACATAAGCTACGACAAACTCGAACAAACTTTTGCTGCACAACATTCATCTAAATATTATTCTTGCATAAACTGGAGAGCGTAAATAGTTTATGTGGAATCCGATGTCACAGCTGAAGACCTGCTGCTGCACCTGAAACCAAAAGGTGCGAATGTCAGCTGATTTGAAGGTGTGTTGTGATCCGACGTCACTTTTCACTCGCTTGGATGTGAACGAGCCGTCAGTGAGCGTGGTGTCAGGTGCTGAGCTGAATACATAAGAACATCTTTAACTTGCTTGATTCCAAAATATCTACACAACCAAACGAAAGAGCACGGAAACAACTTTCCTTCCGGAGCTCCACAATCATTACCGATAAAAAAATCACCAAATATACATTTTTAAATAAACACTAAATGAGCAAATGTATCGAGACACCTGACTTTTTCAGTCTTATGACGTTTTGACACAAACTGTCAAACTCCAAAAAGTTGGCGACACACAAATATAAAATGTCTTGGAAGTGTGTGGAAGATCTCATGCTGTAGATCCTCAGCCCTATTGAGCAGCTGTGAGATGAACTTTTCAGGCCTCCTACTGTACATCAGTACAGACTTTGCGAACAGCCTTGTGGCTGAAGATCTTCTTCTTCTTCTTCTTTCGGCTTCTCCCATTAGGGGTCGCCACAGCGGATCATCCGTCTCCATTCCCCCCGTCCTCTACATGTGCCTCTTTCAACCCAACTACCTGCATGTCTTCTCTCACCACATCCATAAACCTCCTCCTTGGTCTTCCTCTTTTCCTCCTTTCTGTCGGCTCCATCCTCAGCATTCTTCTACTGATATACCCCATGTCCCTCCTCTGGACATGTCCAAACCATCTCAAAGCCTTGTGGCTGAAGATATCACACACCAATCTTTACAAAATCTACTGGAACATCTTCCCAGAAGAATTAAGCTTATTATAAGAGCAAATGGGGACTAAATGTGGAATGGAATGTTCACAAAAAAGAATCGTATGGTCAGTTTTCCACAAACTTTTGCCCAAGCAAATATTTTTTTACTTAATATATTATTGCATGACCACATCCCTTTAAATGGAAAACACCGTTTTAAATGAACTCATAAAGAAGAAAAAAGGACGAGTTTGATCTTGATAGAGTCCATGTGTTGGACCGAGGTGTGTCCATATCTGCCTGAGGTGGACAATGCAGGACTCTGTGTGGACACCCGAAGGACCATGTGTGTGTGGGTTTAAGTGGACGCTGACCAGATTCACTTCGTTCTCCTTCTTTCAAACGTTTTTTTCTTTCTTTCTTTCTTTCAACCCACGCTAGAAAAACATGCGCATTCCTGCCGCTCCCTGGTCTTGGCACGTAACCCTCTGTTGTGTGTGTTTTGGGAAAAGCTTCTGTCCAAGAATGATCTTCAGAAACCACCAGCTCCAAATCTTTCTCTTTTTTTTTTTGCCCTGCTGCAAGCCTTTTTATTCATGACATCGTGGGAATTGTTGAAAAAAACGGAGGGAAAAAATTAACATGGGTTTTTTTTTTCGCAGAGGGGATTTTGGCCAAACGATAGTTTCTAATGACAGACATGTGATTCGGGAAAATGTTTACATTTATTCCTACGCATGACACTTTGAATCATTGCGTTTAATCGTCCAGAGCGAGGACGATTACAGGCCAGGCACGGAGCGGGGCCATGGGGGGGTAAGTGGTCTTGCTCAAGAGCCCAGCAGCAGCTCTGTGGTAATGCTGGGATTTGATCTGACTAGAGAATGTTCAGGAAAACAGCACTCTGATTGAATGCTGAATGAAATGAATGTGCACCCTTTTTAGAGTGGTTTGTTACAGGTGTTTACATTAAGAGGGTTTTTTTCTGATACATGACCAGGAATAATTCAATTGATCCAAATGAAGTTACACCTCCATCACTGGGACTGAGGGGCTTGAAGGTTCTACCTCCAAGGTCAAGCAGTTCTTACCAGAAATTAAGATTATAGACCATTTCCCTTCCTTATAAGAACTGGCAGGCATAAAGGCCATGCATTTGTTAAAAGGACTGACGGGCATACAGGCCATGCCTTGTTTAAAAGGACTAAAAGGCATAGAGGCCACACCTTTTTCACCGGGACTGATGGGTAAAGAGACCACGCCTTCTTCACCAGGACTGAAAGCCTTAAAGGCCAAACATTTATTACTTGTGCTGAAGGATACAGAGCCTTCCCTGTCTTGAATGGGAATAAAATGGTACAGAGGTCATGATCCTCTTTCCAGAAACAAAACTTAGAGGTCCTCCTTGACTAAGGCAAAAAGGCCACACCTTACTTCCTATGAACTTGAATATGCAAAGTCTCCTTCACTCATTGACATGGGCAGAGGCCCTGTGAAAGGCGACCACTCTTTGACTGGGTCTGAGGGACAGCAGACACTTCACTGGAACTGACAGACAACAGGCCCCACCTTCTATACTTGAGATACAAGCCCAGAAGCCACACCTCCTTTCCCATGCATGTCAGGGACGCGAGAGGAAGGACCCAAATGCAGGACGCAGAAGAAATTCAAAAGGCAGTCTTTAATTAATCAAGTTGGACTAACGGAAGTTGGATTACCGGAAGTGCGCGCTGACAATGCACCTGAATATGCCAAGCCTACTTCACAATCTGACAGGTGCAGAGGTACTTAGACACAGTGGACACTGAAACTGACAGAAAACAGGCCACACCTTCTATACTCGAGGAACAGCCCCAGAGGCCACACCTTATTGAATAGTACTGAGGCCCCATCCTCCCTTGGCATAACAAGGGGCATCAATCCTTAAATGGGACTGACAACACCTCATTTGTTGGGACAGAAGATCACAGATGGTACACCTTTTTTTCAGAAAGGAACGAAGTCCACACTCAACTTGTGTAAGATGAGGCACCGAGGCCAGATGTTCTTATCTGGGATTGACAAGGAAGCCAAGACCAAGCCTCCTTCACTTAAAGACACAGAATACCAGATACCACAGATACCATGCCTCCTGTGGCACGCCTTTAATGTATGGCTAGGCGGAGTTGAAACGAGGCCCCGCCCCTCAAAAACGCTAAACATTTATTCTGATTCAGACTAGTGAAATGTAATGTTATATAAGTGTGTAAGTCTCTATGCTAATCTTGCAAACCAGTAGCCCTGATTCAGACCCACCTAACTATTAACGCTGCAATTTTGTGCGAGGGAACAGCCAGACGTCCCTGCAGTCGTACCCATGACATCACCAAAGTGCTCATTGACTTATTACACTGTACTCTAAGTAGTTATTACAGGGAAGCTGAGCACCTGATAAGCGAACGAACGCACTGCAAACACAACAACCCATGTTAATGAGTTCCCCCAGTATGCCATGTTCTCCACACACCTTGCACTTAATGTGCTTCAAAAGAATACAATTACGCCTGTGATGGTGAAGCCTGACTCTAATTTGTCCTGACTCGCTCCATCTTAATCACCTCGCTGATGAAGCTTCTCTCGTTATTAACACTGAGCCCGGTTTGTATTTTCGGCACAAACTCCTCGCAGGAGGATTTTTGCTCCCAGGGGCGTTTGTGAGGCGAACATCGGAGAAATAAATATGTAGCCTATTAGATTAGTAAATACGTTGTGTACGTGTTATAGTGATGTCATTACAGTTTTGGATCGAGGAAAATGGGAGTTTATATTTACATACCAAAGTCCAGAACAGGATTATATTATACTGTTTGGTCAAGTATTTCACTTTCAAACCTTGGAGGAGATTCATTCAATTTGATTTGATCGATCGATCATTTTGATCCCAAAGCAGCTTGATGGATATAAATAGATTCTAACCATACATTTTATTTTTATTAATTCATGTCTATAAGTTTATCTTTAATGACCGAGCCAGTGGAGACGACATAAAGAAGAACCCGTGAGAGGAACCAAACTTAAAAAAGGAAATGCCCTCATTTGGGAAAAACTAATTTATAGTTCTATCAATGTTGAGGTTATTAAATGACGATTTGGAGATGTGGTCTGAGCGCGGTCTGGACTTGACGTCATGTCAGCGCTAATATGTTTTCGTTTGAAAGCGCAGATTTTTCTCTCCGGGTTTGGTGTTTCTAAGAGTTTTCAGTCAATGAAAACGGAGCTTTTTAAAAACGCTCTACAAAGCAAAAACTAAATCAAACACGCACTTTTTTTTTTTGTCATGTGACGCTGCCTGTCCTTCAACGTTGCCGTGACGTTTTTGTGCTCATGCGCAGTACAGGGGCATAAGTGTTTTCCGACATTTCAGTAAAGATTAGTAGCTTTTGGGAAACGATTGAAAACAATAGTGTGCACACGGTGTTTTTAGACGAAAGCAGCGTTTTTAAATTGATCCTGGTTAGTGTAGATAAGTGTGGCCTTAAATAAGATTTGTCCAAAATTTCTGTCCCAATAAACCACACCTCTGGAGACCTCTCTGGTATTTCCAAAAAGACTAATTTCATTTGAGTCCATTACCTATTCTGCTGTATCATCATATTTCATCAGCTGTGGTGCAAAAATAATGAAGTGAGGACGCATTGCTATGTTTCTATGGAGCAACTTTATATAAGTTGAAGCTAATAATAAATAGAAGGCAACAAAATGACTAAACGATGGCAGAGAACCTTGAGAAGCTCAGGTAGTGAGTTTAACCTAATGGTGTAATCTAGATATAAAATCAGAGCATATCACGCTTTTCCAACAAACAGACCAATTTTCAAACAAACTTAAATTTTCTGATTGAGCATATTTTCTTTGTTTACCACATTAATTGTATAACCGCTTCTAAGAACGGCTCACGAATCACAACATACATGGTTCTTTTCTCACAGTATGAGCGCGAGATAATAAAAGAAGAAAAGGCCGGAAGAAAAGTTTTGGTTTCGCGTCATTTGGCTTAGCTATGAATATTCATGAGCATGAACTAAATGATTGTGCTAAGTAGTTGTTGCAGGTTTCAAGCCGTCACGTCTACTACCTGATTTTACTGTATAATCAAAACCCAAAGGCTCTCTGCTTTCGAACGTGTACGTCGGCGACGCGGTGCGTTCGCGTGGCAAAAAAAAATTAGCGATGGAGTGGAAATTGTTCCGTTCCAATTGCAAAAAGAGTGTAAGGGACATTTCGGGGACGATTTGCGACGGCGCGAATATGCAGCGAGGAAAAGAGGAAGTGATCTCACTAAGTGATTTCCACGCTGTCAAATTAATCGGGGCGCCAGTTTTGCGTACAGTTAGCATCAAAACAGCATCGGCTTTAGCGTTCCATATGGGGGTCTGACACCAGTACGGTGGGAGACAGATGTTTCCTTGCCGTCTCGTCATTATCGATGCAAATTTATTCATTAAACAATTTAATTGTGCTGGTGATTGACGGCCGGCCGGCATTATTACAGGAGAAACATTCTTAATAATACGTTAGACTTATTAACTCGGTGTGAAGGCAATAAGTGGAGCCGTGTTTATATAGATTAACCTCTGCTAATGTAGAGCTATGGGGCCGGCATGCACGCGAGTGGGCGCTTTCATCCAACAAAGCACTTTTATTACTTTACAGGCTTCGGAGGCACCGTGTTAACGATTACGGGTCCCCTCCGAGACTTGACCTCTTGACTGATCCAACAAGGGCTACGTAGCGCTGGATTATTCTTCACAAAATAAAAACCCAGACGGAGAAAAAGAGAACAATAAAGTGGTGGATCTTTAATGAGTCCCCCTTTTTTAAAGCTAATTGAATCTGTGCATTGGTTTCTGAGGGACCTGACGAGGTGGTAACGAACCTCATGGTCACATCACAGATTTGGTTGATCTCTGGATTGTTCATCACAGTGCGCTTGTTTAGGCAGGTGAGGCGAGAACCAAAGCAACCAGACCTGGCCATGTCGCACTTTCAGAAGAACGCTTCTTCTTATTTTTAGGGTTTGTTTTATAGATATAATCTGAAGAATCCAATTAGTAAAAGACAAAGTGATTCGGATTTGATTCATAAATGATTCGGATTTGATTCAAAGAATCCTTTTAATACCATCATGTCACCACGGCTATAAAAACCATCAATATTATAGGGAAATGCGGTATAACAGAGCTATTAAATCCACAGGTATATATGTAAACTATAAGTAAAAATGCTGACGTGATTGGACGCCTTCCAGAGGGCCTTGAGGTGACCAAATCACAATCTGATTAGAGCAAAATGGAGTTTAGGCTGAAAAATGCGCATGTGCTGACTCTGAAGGCTTTCCGTCAGATGTCTTTGACCACGGCAACACGTGATGGCTGAAATCCGATTGGATGGAAACTCTAATTCAAATGACACTCAGTGGCACCAGGAAGAGACGCTATGAAGAGAACGGCTATTCGGAGTAATACAGATTCTTTGGCGATAATAGATTAAAACATGACTCTTGTGTTACAGATTAGACATTTACATCCTTATCTATTTATTCAACACCAGACTTGTCCAAAGAGCAGACTAAGTGTCCACACTCGGTGTAAATGCGGATGGATTTGATCGAAGAATTTGGCCTGAGAATGTGCCGAAATAATTCAGGTCTGTTGACGTAAATTAAAAATGGTTGATTTGATAAATGTAAAAAATCCTTACACAGAATTCCGGATTCATTTGTACACAGCTATGGAATTCTTCAGTGAACGCCAGCTCATGTTCGCTAAGTTGGTGAGAAAGCAAAAAATTGATTAAAGTTTGCAACGCACGCTTACTGTATGTCATCTGAAGCCAGGGGTCCATCACTTGGGAGTCCAAAAGTGATCCGCAAACTGCCTTTGTCTGTGTGTCTGTGTGTGTGTGTGTGTTTAGGTTTCCATTCCAAACAAGGCCGAGCCACACCCGATTCCACCTGCTTCATCAGCTGAGCTCTTGTTAGACTCAGGTGTGGGTGATTAGCGCTTGGCTGGGATGAAAAAACCCTAGAAAACCCTCCGGAACTTTCCATGGAAGATTGTACACGTGTGCACCAACAGATCTCCTGTAGCGCACCAATTTAATTAGCACATTAGCTCCTTATTTGATTCAAATACCATTACACAACTCAAACTGGTCTGGTTTTGTGACCCAGGTCTATTTTTGATTCATTAAAATGGCGGGGGACACCCCACTTTTCCGGTCACATGCGGATCTTCCCCAAACCGTTCCAACAAACCTTAAGGCACACAATTTCCCTTCACTTTGATGAACCTCTACAGAATCTAGAGGGAACACCTTCTCAGAAAGGTGAAGGTTCTTATAACAGCAAACAGGAACTAAATGTGAAATGGGATGTTTGGAAATCTTATGTTCAGGTTTCCACAAAGTTTTGTCTACGTAGTGTACAAGTTCATTTTAATAATGAACTGTAGCATTGTTGACCAGAGTTGACCAGCGTAACGCACAAGACGTTCCAGTTTTATTCATATTGAGAAAAATAACAAAAAAAAAAGTTTAAAAAGCTTTCCAGATCCATTAATGATCTAAAAAAAACTATTAAAGAAGCATAAAATTATTCTTTTTTTCAAATGAAGAATGACGTGTCACTCTTTGTTGTCCGTGCCTTTTTGACCCGTCAGCTTCGGGGGCCTCCTGCTCGAAGGATGTTGTTTCAGCCTCTTTAGCGCTCCAGGGCTGTTTGGCTTTGCCACCCTCTGGGTGAGAAATGACCCTGGACAGGAAACGGAGAGTGTGTCATACAGGAAGTGTCGGTTTTCTTCTTCTGGCTGTGATAGCCACCTGATTTTCTCCTGACTGGAGCTAGAAACAAATTGTGCTAATTATCCATATAGCTTTTGTGCTTCACACGTTAAAGACTCAACTAGCATGAGTATGAGTGATTAGCTTGTTTGGTTGGTTGTTAGAATGATATTTCAAGTAAACATTCCTGTCAGAAATGTGCACTATATGAAGCTCAGACTGTAACAGGACATTGAACAAACGAATGCATTAGCATTTTCACAATGATTAGCTGGCTTACAATGAATACCTGGGAAACAAAAAGCGATTAGCATGAAATTGACTGGCGTTTTGTCATTACTAGCGCTGTAACCATTAGTCTTTTCCAGGTCGAGTATTCCTTTAAGAGTGCCGCCTATAGCCTGATGCCTTTTCCACATTTCGCAATACACTTCCTGTAACTTGTCTCTCCTCTCTTACGACCTAGCTGACAGCTCTTGATCCTCTAAATATGTTCATGTGCAGTTTATTGCACCCTGGGAGTTTAGAGGAATACGGTAATATATCAGTTACCTTGGCCGGTTCCCTGAGCAAACATGGACGAGATAAGTTTAGACGCTCCGCCGTATATTAGTTAGCTTTGAGCGGCAGCCATGTTGGCCTCTGAAGTGGAGCCGGGTTTTGTCCTGCTGATCTGCGATGGGGTAGCTAATGTTTTGCCTCGGCCCAAAGGAGTGCAAGAGCGATGAGTCCCTCCATCACTTCGCTCTGAAATATGGAACCTCTTCACCGCTGCATACCGGCAATAAAATCTTTATTTCATATCCAGATGGCGGCTATCCTGTGGTACTTTATGGCTCGAGATGCTAGCGAGGAGGGCGTCTGAGGGATTGGAATGAGGATGAGGATCTTGCCCATGAAAAGGGGTGCTTTACAATGTGCCCCGGGGCAGGTTAGGCTAAGAATTGGCATTTGTGCAAATATTTCAATCAAGCATCAAGCAAAAGATGTTTAATATTATTAAAATATAAGAAACAGGAAGTAGGTGTGGACTTTGGGTTGGCCAGTCTAAGTGAAATAGGTATAGATACAATAAAAGAGGCATGGCCTTGGTGTCAGACTCTTTAAGGAGGAGGCGTGGCCTTTTTAATTTGTAAGTCTTTAAAAAAAAAAAGTGTGGCCTTTGTGTCAGACTCTTTAAGAAGGAGGTGTGGCCTTTTAATCTTGTCAATCTTAGTGAAGGAGGCGTGGCCTCTGGATGGCAGTCATAAAGAAGGAGGTGTGTCCTCTGTGCTCATCACACTTTTTGTGTAAGGAGGTGTGGCCTCTATTTATAAATATCAGGGAAAAAAGGTGTGGCCTGTGTGTATATTGTTTCAGTGATTGGGGTCTGTCTTATTTATTGGTCATTCTTAACAGAAAAAGTGTGACCTCCTTGTCAGCCTCATTAAAAGAGGTGTGGCTTTCTTAACGAAGGACACATGATCTCTAGAACAGTCAGTTGTAGCACAAGAGGTGTGGCCTCCTTGTCAGTCTTATTAAAGTGGGCGTGGCCTCTTTTAGTCTTGCAGTATATGTGTGGCTTTTTTGTTGTTTTATTATATTGGGTGCGGCCTTTTGCTATCCGTCTTAATGATGGACGTAATCTCTGCACCTGTTCGTTTTAATGAAGGGGGCGTGGCCTCTGGGTTTGTCACACTCTTTTTTTGAAGAAGGAGTGGCTTTTTGCTCCATGCCGAACTCGGTGAAGCGTGCATGGCCCCGTATGTGTCGGCTTAAACCTGCAAATCAACCTTTAACACAAGTAAACGAAAGAAAATCAAAAGTATTACATCATAACACATCGCCATAGAAACCGATCAATACCTTGCATACACGCTGCTGTAATCGTGTTTTTCCTGCATCTTCATACCTCTGGCTTTGTGCTTGATCATTTGCACGAGTCCTACTTTGTTTGTCCCAAACTCCTCACACACACACACACAAACACACACACACACACACACACACACACACACACACATACTTTATCCTTCAGGCTATTTGGACGGCCCTTTTTCTTTGTGTTGTTCCACATCTATTCGTCCGTCTTTTTTTGCCCCCAAAGCTGTTTTATTAATAAGTGCACCCCTCATAAACAATACAGTGTCTGACATCTACAGCACTCGGCTATTTCATCACGCCCAGATTTCATCAGCGTCTCTTGATTGCACGTTTTTCGTGCAACACACTTGTCAGTTGCTTTGCCGGGGGCAGGGGGTTGCAAGGGGTGGGGCAAAGGGCTTATTTTTTCTTGCACTGTTGCAAACAAGAAAAAATGTTCTTGTTTCTCGGATAACGTTTCGGAAACAGAAGGCGCGTATGGCCGAGCGCCATGGAGCTAGTTCTAGGTGATACATAAATATAAATATTCAAAGTGGTATCAAAAAGTTTCGAGACCAGCATGTTGCCAAGAAAGTACTTTATATATCTGTTTAACACAGTATCACCTTTAAAAATAGTCCCCCTGCACAGCGCTCCCAGCATTCTGGAATGTGTCCTGGAAGTCTTCTTTGCAAAGGGTGTCAAGCACCTTCTGTGAGTCGTGCTGGATCTCCAAAATGCAATGGTAGCAAAACGACAACCCTTGACATGGAGCTTCATCTTCAGATAGAGGGCAAAGTCAGCAGGAGCTAAATGTTCAGAATAGCTGGCGTGATAATGCATGTGGTCAGGATAGCACCAGTTGCACAGCTTCTGATGTACACAGGACGATGACTTTTGGCACACTGGCTTATGACTGTCGGTGCTCCTTGTGACTGTTCATGCAGCCTTGTGCTGCCATCTGTTGGCGTGTTACAAAACTAGTCTTATATATATATATATATATTTCTTTATTAGGAACAATAAATACGTCTTCCTATATTTTTCCTCTTCGATGATTTAACCTGTTGCGCATGCTTTTTTGATCGGTACGAATGGAAAGAGTGATTATATTATCTGCCATTACTCTGGACTTCCTGTAAGATTGTGTCATTTTGTCCTGTTTGGTATTCAGAGGAAACACACGGCATGCTAATTTCCACACAGAAAGAACGACAGAAGAGAAGAAGTAGAGCGGGAAAAAAACCCCAATGTGTGGCATCTCAATGAAGTGCCCAGTGTCTCACATTCCTGGCTTAATTGCCACATGAAGCAGGTTGAGAGGATTTGCCATGCTGTCTAAGAGACTGCTGAGAAAAAAAAGCGACCATGCGGGCGTGTAGCCTGTTCCAGTCCTTTTATTCTGTCATTTTGAGAGGAGATAAAACGCTACGTGTTTGCTAGCAGCAATTATATACTTAAATAAACAAGTTTTCTTACAGCTAAGTGCAGCTAGCAAACAAATGAAATAGCAAATATTTTAAAAACTATTCATTCATTTGTTTGTCAGTTTATTTGTTTGACATCAAACCTGTTAGAACTTAAATAAAATGCAGAAATCCTGAAGATTTTTGCCAGTGTCCTATTTTAACTCCATGTCCCTGAGTGAGGAACAGGGCTAGAATGCTAGCATGCTAGCGTATCACTAGATAATATCCTCAGGCCTACATCTGGTCGGTCGTCTCCGGTTCCCGTGGCTCGATCGACGCGTTAACGTGATCACTTCAGGGGGGGGATTACTACCTGTTCGTGTGTTTACTACCTGTATTTACTGCTCCGACTGCTTTTCAGCCGGAAAGTTCAGTATTCCCGTTCAGTGATACTCCGGAATCCTCTCTGCAGGAATCCTGGCTCCATAAATCAGAATTATGGAACAATAATTCGCCTAGGCTCTTTTTTGATTCTTTGTCTTCTTAGAAAAAAATAAGCTTTTCTGGAAATTATGGCAAACCCCAGGCCAAAGAAACCGGAACATCTTAAAGGAAATCTGACTCGAATTTCCATCCCGGGTTTACAGAGCACCTGTTTTAGGGCTTTTTCCAACGCTGGCACTGAGCAAGCTGTAATTCTCCAGGAGTGTATCCGAGTTCTCTTCCAGACTAGGAGGAAGAGACGCTTCACTCTGAGACAGGAGATGATGATGATGATGATGATGATGATGATGATGATGACAGTGTATTTTTAGGTTGTTCTTGAAAACACTATTTTCTGTGGGAAAATCTGTTTGTAAAAAAAAAAACGAATAAATAAATGACCATATATAAAATTAATGTAATAAATAATTACTTTAATAGATACTACAAAATACATTGAAACCAATACAAACATGAAAATAAAACTAATAAATAAATACATTGAAAAATGAATAAGATTTAAACCACAAAAGAATTAAATAAAAAATAAATATATATTGAATATTAAAAATATATATAAAAAAAATGAATTTTAGAAGATTTGTTCTGATAGGTTTAAAATTGGCAGGTTGTTTAAAAATGAATAAAAAATTTGCATAAAATATTTTTTTTTCCATATAAATAAATAAATAAATCTTAATTATTGGAATAAATAAAAACAGTTTAAAAAACAAAAAATACTGTCCATATTAAAACTAGATCAGGAGAAATCTTATTGAATTCATTGTTGTTGTTTTAAATATATTATTAATATTATTTATTACAATTTAATATTTTTGTAATAAAAAAAATAATTTTTTAATGTAAAAAAAATTAAAGTTCAATAATTTGGATAAAGAAACAGTTTTGCTTAGCATGTTATTTTCTCCGACAAACTTCCTAATGGATAAATTGAATTAAAAAATAATAATGATAAATGTGAAACAATAAAAAATGAGAGCAGTATCGGAGAAAAGTGAGATCTATTGTGTTCAGGATTTTCATCACGTGTGCACATGCAGCTACTTTACTAATAAAATGCTGCTGTGGGTGTGCTGAAAAATTGCAAAACTTTCCGAAGCTGTGGGTTAATTGCAGATGAACGACGTCCAGCGAATGCCGCTCCCTTCCCACAATGCCCAGGGACGCACTATGAACCCCCGCCAACGAAGGCCTGAGCAATAGCACCGCTAACGACCCTGGAAGCCTTCCACCCGGCCTCGGACAGGGAGAGATTCTCGCGTTTTACGATTTTTTCCCCTCTATCTGCGCTCCGTTCTGCTGATTTCTGTTCCAGCGTCGCCTCTGAAGTAGGCGATGGAGAAATACCAAGCCCACGCTTCATGGTTTCCTCGTTTTTTTTATATACTGAGGAGGCAAAACCCAAAACTGACTGGGGACGAACATGGAACTAATGTACGAGTGCAGAAGTGCGGCGCTCTTTTTTAAAACAGGAAGTTGAAAAAAAAAACTAGGAAAGGACATTGGATCAAAGTGGGAACTGAGGGGGATGCACTTTGTGTGTGTGTGTGTGTGTGTGTGTGTGTGTGTGTGTGTGTGTGTGGGTGGGTGGGAATGTACAGTATGTTGGTGTGTGAAAAAAAACAAACACAGAGCTTCTTGCAGCAATTAGCGTGGGCTTACAATGAACCAAAACAATTTGGGCAGGCCACCTAATCAAAACCAGTGTGCTCCACCTCTGTGTGTGTGTGTGTGTGTGTGTGTGTGTGTGTGTGTGTATGTGTGTGTGTGAGTTGGGTTAGTCCAGTTGGGATTCGAATTTTTAAACAAGATGGTTGATTCACTAAGCATCCTGTTTTGTGAGTGTTTGATTTCATGCTCTTTTAATTCTATGCACTGCTTATGTAGGGTCATAAGCAGTAAGAGTTATAAGTGGGTATTAGCGGTATGAGATATGAGACGTAAGTATCATTAAGGTATAACCTCTCATGATGCTTATAACGTCTCATATCTCATACCGCTTATACCCACTTATAACTCTTAATATAGTGGGTATAAGCAATATAAGATATAAGACGTTATAAGCATCATGAGAGGTTATACTTTAAAGATGCTTATAACGTCTCATATTTCATATTGCCATATTGCTTATACCCACTTATAACTCTTACTGCTTATGACCTTACATAACTCTATATAGCTCTAACTGCTTATAACAAAGCTCTTGCTTCTTATGACCTTTTATAACTCTCATTACCTTTAACTGCTTATAACCTTTCCTAACTCTCCATAGCTCTTACTGCTTATAACCTCTCATAGCTCTTATGGCTTATATCCTTGTATAGCTCTTACTGATTAGAACTTCTCATAGCTTGTACTGCTTATAACCTTACATAACTCTCTGTCGCTCTTACTTCTTAAACGTTCATAGCTTTTACTGCTTATAAACTCTCATAAATGTCATTACCTTTTACTGTGTATAACCTTACATAACATAACATAACTTTTCATAGCTCTTACTGCTTATAAGCTCTCTTAACTCATACTGTTTATAACCTTTCAAAGCTCTTATCGATTATAATGTCTCATAACTATTACTGTTTATACTTTGTTCCATAACACTCATTAGCTCTCACAACTCTTACTGATTATAACCTGTCATAGCTGGTACTGCTTATAACCTCTCATAGTGCATATGCGGGCCTTATGTAAAACCACCATCATTCCCAATTCATGCTATTAAGAGCGTCCTGTCTTTGCTCTTACCACAAGAATAATGTTTTAAAGTGTTATAAAGTGCTTATGAATATTCCTATGTACAGGAATGAATTATTATCCACCTGGCACACTTCAGTCTCCACAGATTTACAGCCCAAAGGTTCTGAAGATGAATAGAACAATGAAAGAGATTTCAATTTCAATTTTTTTTTAGAGAGAGAAAATGCAGCTTTCATCCAGCGAACACCTTCTCCAGACTCTAGAGTGCAGAAGATTAGAGAGAGAGAGAAGTAAACAGAATGCTTGGCTGCTCCGTCTCTCTCTCTCCCTCTCTCTTTCTTTCCCTCTGTCTCCAGGATACGCACTATTACACCGACACCTGTGCATAACATGTGGAACTTAATGTCTTTCCATTTGCCATTTGTTTCCTCTTAAACAAGGCAGCCGTGCTCAGGGAGCAGCATCTGTGCTTCAGACTCAGCCGAGCAGTCGCTACCTCAAACGTGACGCTGGAGTGGAGACCATGTCAAAGCTTCTGGAGGAAGCAGAGCTCACAATTGAACCCTGGACACCGGGGACACCATCGTCACCTTCTGCGACACCAGGAAATTTGGGATCTGCGTATTACTGCAAAACTTCTACCAAAATGCTACACACAAGCATCAGAGGCCACGCCTTCTTTACTTAGACTGGTGCTTTGAGACACAGGAGGGCCACGCCCACTTCTCTAAAAACCTAAAGGCCACGCCTCCTTCTTTGAGTCTGATGCAGAGACACAGGAAGCCATGCCTTTTTCTCTGGAACTAGGAATGATGCTATTAAACACAAGAGGCCATGCCTCCTCTTTTTAAACTGACAATATAGGACCCAGGAAACCACGCCTCCTTCTCCGAGACCCTTCTCTGAGTCTGATGCAGAAAAACACATTAGGCCACGCCTCCTTTTTTAAAACTTGGAATGATGTTATTAGCTATAGGAAGCCATGCCTCCTTCTCTAAATCTAACTTGAGACACAGGAGGCCACGCCTCCTCCCTTTATAGTGACAATATTAGACCCAGGAGGCCACACCTCTTTCTTTAAGACCCATAGACATCAAAAGTCATGCATTTTTCTCAGATACTGATGCTATTAGACATAGGAAGCCACGCCTCCTTCTCTAAATCTTACACTAAGACACAGGAGAATGTACCTCCTAGGAGAGGCCACACCTCCTTTATTTAAATTGTAGGCTACGTCTTCTTTCTTAAAACTGATGCATATAGTCCACAGACCACACCCCCTTCACTAAAACTGATGCGTATAGACCAAAGGCCACACCTCCATTATTTAAATTGATGCATATAGGCCAACAGCCACGCCCCCTTCATTTAAAATGCTGCATATAAACCGGACGCCACGCCTCCTTTACATAAATTAATGCATTAAGACCAGAGGCCACACCCCCTTCACATAAACTGATGTGGCCGCACCTCACTTCTCGTCCTTCACACTTCCTTTCTCTTCCCTCTCTTTCTTTCTCTCTTTCTTCTTCTCTCATTCTATACTCGTTTACATTCATTCTTCCTCTCCCCTTTTTTCATGGTGTCCTCTTCTCTCTCTATATATATTTAATATTCTTGAAAATGACTCTCTCTTTTTCTATCTTTAGTTCCCTCTCTCTTTTCTTTCGTTCTTGCTGTGATCTAATGAACAGTCAGGGCAAATCTCATCATGGCTGCATGTTCACTCCATCTGTTCACTACATTGGGTAGAACACAGCAGCAGTGTGAACACTACCTAGTGCACTATGTAGTGTAATTTGTTCCTGCGGTCCTAGGAGTTTAATATAGAGTGTGTGTGTGTGTGTGTGTGTGTGTGTGTGTGTGTGTGTGTGTGTGTGTGTGTGTGTGTGTGTGTGTGTAAATTAGCCCATGGTGGCCACTTCCTGTTTTTTGAGAGCTGGGAGAAATACGACGTGTCTATTTTTACATCTCTTCTTTTTCCCTTAGTTTTTCTGTCATCTTTTGCCTCTCTCTCTCTCTGTCTCTCTCTCTTTCTCTCTCTCTCTCTCTCTCTCTCTCTCTCTCTCTCTATTTTTTTCTTTTCTACATGCTTGTATTTTACCTCATTTTATTTTCTTTCTCTCCGTCTCCTTTCATTCTTTCCACCACTCCATTTCTTATTCTTTCTTTCTTTCTTTCTTTCTTTCTTTCTTTCTTTCTTTCTTTCTTTCTTTTTTTCTTTCTTTCTTTCTCTCACACACACACACTCTTTCACTCTCTCTCTCCGACACACACACATCCACCTGTTTCTAGTACACTCTTCCTTCTCTCCTGTCTATCGCTCTCCTCTGTTCAATCGCTCTCTCTTTCTCTCTTTTCTTACTTGCTCTATTCATTTTCCACTCATTCTTTTTCTTTCGTCTGTTGTTCCCCATCATTCTTTCTCTCACTTTCAAATTTTAGGCCACTTTCTCTCTTTTTTTCCCTTTATCTTATCCATCCCTCCATCTCGCTTTCTCTCCTTTTCTCTCCCTCTCTCACATGCACGCACTCACTATCTCTGTCTCACACATACATACACACACACACGCAGACATACACTCTCTCTCACACACACACACACATACACACACACACACACACACACACACACACCCACACACACACACACACACTCTCTCTCTCTCTTTCTCCCCCTCCCTCTCTGTTCACAAACACGCCCGTAACCGTGCCCTTTCCTCTTCAAACTAATTACCTCGGCTACCTTGTACCCGAGCCCCCGCGGGACGCTAACAACTGTCAGAGCCGTATTATTTTTGAAATTTAAACAATCATCGTGCGCGCGGCGCGGCTAAGATCCCGGCCTTTTCCGCGGCTTCGACCTTCAGTAATTAATACCCCAGGGCCCATTATTGGCAAAGCCTTTATCCTCTGGGCCGAGGAGCCTCGAACCCGCTAATTACGGCCGAGCAGCTAATCTCGCCGCCGCCGCGCTGACTGACAGCTACACCTATTCTACTAATTGCCTGTTGCAGACAACACCTGGTGAAGCGGCGCGTCTGGGGAGGCAGGATTGCTCCGAAAACTCCCATCAGCCTCGTGGGAAGAGCAGCCCGAGCTTTTTTAGACACACACACACACACACACACACACACACACACACACACACACACACACACACACAGAGTAATGTGGTTACTGAGGTGTGTACATGTTTCATGCAAGCCGGTGAAGGTGTACTGTTTTAGAGATGTGCGTTTTTCTCAAGTGTGTGTGTGTGTGTGTGTAGGATGTGTGCTTACTGAGGTGTGTGAAAGTAAAGTGTGCATGTGTGGCATGTGTGCACTCAGTGATGTGTGTGAATGCAGTGTGAGTGCGTGTGTGCGTATGAATGTACAGGGAGTGTGTGTTATCTTGCTGGTGTGTGTCTATGTTTTTTTGTGTGTGTGTCTATGTTTTAGGTGTGTGTGTGTTTGTGATTGTAGAGGGTGTATATAAGCTCAGTGGTGTGTGTGTGTGTGTGTGTGTGTGTGTGTGTGT
>MU551605.1:2025227-2035227 GCA_024362625.1 Silurus asotus
CTCTCTCTCACACACACACACACATACACACACACACACACACACACACACACACACACACTATCACTTTATCCCCATCTTATTTATACTCTTCTTTCTCTCTATGCCCTCTACCACTCCATCACTCTCTGCTTCATGCTTTCTTTCTCTCTCTCTCTTTCTCACACACAAACTTTTCTTTCTCTCTGTCCATAACTCCATCACTCCAACTTCTCTCTCTCTCTCTCTCTCTCTCTCTCTCTCTCTCTCTCTCTCAAAAACGCTGTTATCTGCTTTCTCTTCTGTCTCTCTCACTCTAACTGTCCCGCTCTCCTCTTTTCGATCTTATTTACTGATCGTTTCCTCACTTTATCTATCCTTCTCTCTTTCTCTGTGAATGATGTTATTGCATTGTATATGCACGGGGAGAGACGAGAAGCACAAATTCTCAGGAAAATGTCACCTGATGAAAAAAAAAAAGTATAAGCGCTTTGGAAATGTTATTCCTAAATGTCTTTGGGTTTGTCGGTTAATTCGTCATTCTCGTTTCTAAAGAGTTTGGATTCCATCCAGACGCAGGAAGACGATTAACCGCTGCCGCAGGTCGCTGGATTAAATCCCTACACCAGACCGAAATGTCCTGCACCAAGACGACTTGTTTTTTCTCTGCGTGCCGCTGTGCCTGAGCTGAACCACGGCTCCTGGGCCTGGTGTCGCTCCGGGATCGATCGTTGTGGGATCGGACGAAAGTTAATGTTATTTTGTGTCGTGTTGGACTGTGATTTATTATAACTATAATGTTCCGATTATCATTTTTATCTATCTATCTATCTATCTATCTATCTATCTATCTATCTATCTATCTATCTATCTATCTATCTATCCATCCATTCATCCATCCATCCATCCATCCAGTCTGTTGACTTTACGCTCAAGATCTCTAGAAATCGATCGAACGCTGCGAGTCAACTGAAGTGTGAATGATGCGGAGTCGAGCACATCAAGCCGAGCTCTCTGCAGGTTCATGCTTCAGTGTGTGTTTTCACACACACGCAGGCCACGCGAGCAGCAGGACGCCTGTCAATCGCCTTCGTTTAAGATGCGAACACAAAGGGCTAAAGGCCAGGCTGAGAGAGATAGCGTGAGAGAGAGATGAGGAGAGAGAGAGAAGAGAATTAAAGGATAGAAAGAGAGAGAGAGAGAGAGAGAGAGAGAGAGAGAGAGAGAGAAGCGCATTTCCTCCAGGGAGCTGCTTAGCGCCGCGTCGATGTTGTGCAAATGTAACGCGCCTCCCCCTCGCCGCACTTGACCTTCGAACGCAAACCTCCAGAGACACCACTGATCTAAATAACATCATGATGCTATTAGCATATAGTGCAGGACAACAATCCTCAGCACTCGAAACAAGGGAGCGTGAAACACACATACACACACACACACACACACACACAATCAACATCCTAAGTCTGTGTGTGTTGTATAATTCTTTGCTATGGACTTAAAATGCTTGGAATATAAACACTGTTCTGAGGTCAGTTTTGTACCTCCTTTTAAATACATATGAGTGAGGGCAGGAATATAACTGCTGATCAGAGTCCAGTCTTGTACCTCCTTTTAAATACATATGAGTGAGGGCAGGAATATAACTGCTGATCAGAGGTCAGTCTTGTACCTCCTTTTAAATACATATGAGTGAGTGCAGGAATATAACTGCTGATCTGAGGTCAGTTTTGTACCTCCTTTTAAATACATATTAGTGAGTGCAGCAATATAACTGCTGATCTAAGGTCAGTTTTCTACCTCCTTTTAAATACATTTGAGTGAGGGCAGGAATATAACTGCTGATCTGAGGTCAGTTTTGTACCTCCTTTTAAATACATATTAGTGAGTGCAGCAATATAACTGCTGATCTGAGGTCAGTTTTGTACCTCCTTTTAAATACATGAGTGAGTGCAGGAATATAACTGCTGATCTGAGGTCAGTTTTGTACCCTTTATATGCACAGTAATAAGTGAGTGCAGAAGAATAAATGCTGATCTGGGTTCAAGTTTTGTACCACAATATACACATTAATTAGTGGGTGCAGGAATATAAAATGCTGATCTGGGGTCAGTTTTGTACCTCTATTTATATTAAAATGAGTGGTGCAGGAATGTAAAATGCTGATCTGGGGTCAGTTTTGTAGTCTTTTTATACACAGTAATGAACATGAATGCTGATCTTAGGTCATTTTAGAATATTAACACTGGTCTGAGGTCAGTTTTGACACTACACTATACACTGAAGAATATTAACACTGGTCTGGTTTTGCACCATTCAGCAATATAAATGCTGATCTGAGGTCAGTTTTGTGCTTCTATTTATATAATAATGTTGTGTGCAGGAATATAAATGCTGATCTGGGGTCAGTTTTGTGCTTCTATTTATATAATAATGTTGTGTGCAGGAATATAAATGCTGATCTGGGGTCAGTTTTGACTCTCTGTTCAGAGCAATTCATTTACATCTTATCTTACATGATATCATCTATTGATGAAAACTGATTTAACACTGATCTGTGGTCAGTTTTGTCACGTCCATCACTTGTTTGGCATCAGTAATAACGCAGATGCTTAGTCAGCAAAGTAAGCATACTGTAGCAGTAGTGCACGCGCACGCGCACACACACACACACACACACACACACACAATACACAATACACTGAGTGTCTCTTACACTTCATTACTGCACCACACCGAGCTAATGAACAATCACACATACAACAATCTAGTACTCGAGGTTAATTAGATGTAGTTATGGCATTACGGCACTAAAGAACTATCATTAATTCCCTCAATAAGATCACTGCGTTTTACGATTGTCACATCGTCCCGAATAATTAAAGCCAGTGAATGAAAGCTATAAACACGACACGCCGCTGTATCGTCAGCGTTCCACTAAACGAGCTGGGAATCCTCACAGCTTATAAAATCAACTTTGAGTGAAAGATCGTCCATGAGCTACTTATTATTATTATTATATTTTTATTAATAACACAGTTTTGGACCATATCAACACGTGCATTGAGAATGTCCAAAACGTGAAATGCAACAGAGCCAGGCCCAACCTGAGAAGAGCCAAGCTCACATTTAAACTCCACATAGAAGAGCATTTCCACAACTCGTGACCATCACAGACCATCACACACTACAGACCGACACCACGATCTTAACCAACCATCAGTGGCTTCCTACCGGATGAACTCAATCCCTTTTTGCTTGTTCCAATCAAGGCATAGGACATTTTACCTCAACTGCTGACTCCTTTACTGCTCACAGTCCACTTTTACCCTCAACACCAGACATCTATTCAGCGTTAAGTAGATTGGACGCACACAAGGCAGCTGGTCCGGACGGCATACCGGGACGTGTTCCAGAGCATGCGCTGGACAACTGGCACAGGTCTTTACTGACATTTTCAACCTGTCACTTGCCCAAGCCACAGTTCCTACATGCCTGAAGGCTACAACCATCGTACCAGTGCCTAAGCATTCAGCTGCCGAATGCCTGAATGATTTTCACCCAGTTGCACTCATACTAATTGTTATGAAGTGCTTTGAGAAACCGGTTCTGAATCCCTGACAGAGGATGCAGTTTCCACAGCTCTTAATTAATGTTCACTGACTTCAGTTCTATGTTCAATACAGTCCTCCACACTGTACTGATCACTAAGCTCAGTGACCTGGGTATCTGCACCTCCCCTTGCAAATTAATTCTGAACTTTCTCACCAATAGACCTCAGTCAGTTAGTTTGGGCAAACATCTTCAACCCTCATTCTGAACACCGGCATCCCACAGGGCTGTGCTCTGAGCCCACTACTCTACTGCCTGTTCATCCTTAGCTGTGCTCCTCTGCAAAACTCCATCATCTTCATCAAGTATGCAAATGACCACCATGACCACCATGATCGGCCCCAGGGATCCCAGGGAGCATCCTGACCAACTCAATCACTGTACGGTACGGAGGCTCCATTGTGTGTGAATATGCAAAGTCCTGCAAAGGCTGTTCAAAATCGCCCAACGCATCACTGGCACACAACTACCTGCCATTGAGCACCTTCACCACAGCAGATGTCTGCGCAGAGCCCACAACATCATCAAGGACTTCTCACATCCCAGTCACAAACTGTTTACGCTCCTTCCGTCAAGAAGTAGATACAAGAACATACGCAACAGAACCAGCAGGTTGAGGGACAGCTATTTTTCCATCCACTATCACCCTACTGAACTCTACACCACATCGCTGGATCACTGTATAAACACTGTATATAACTTCTGTACAATTACACATACAATGTGCATATTACAAATTGTAATGTAATATTTATATATTTATACATTGTGCTTTACATACATCTGCACTACTATTTCATGTAGGTGTATCTATACACCTTCCTGTACATCCCGCCAAATATTTCACATTTACACACACTCACATACATTTTCATACATACATTATTAAACTGCATTTAATTGCTGTTTACCTGTACTATGCAATGACAAAGTTCTATCTATCTATCTATCTATCTATCTATCTATCTATCTATCTATCTATCTATCTATCTATCTATCTATCTATTATTGAAATGTATGTATCTCTTTACCTATTTAATGTTTGTTTAATGGAAATGTTAGATAATTAATATCTAGTATGATTTAAAAAAATACCTTTATGATTGATTTATTTACTTAATTTTATTATATAATATTAATGGATTCCTCACAAATCTGCAAGTAAATAAAAAAAAAAAATTGCATTAAACAATGTAAAATGTACGCTAAATGTTTATTCTTTCCCAAATATAATCACTGAAGTGAAAGGAAGACCTCACAGGTAATGCCAGTGTGTGTGTGTGTGTGTGTGTGTGTGTGTGAGTGTGTGCGCGGTTTAAAATAGGCCCGCAGCATGTTGGAGTGTGTGAGCGAGTGGTTGTGAGTGTGTACCGTTGGGGTAGAGCGGCTCAGCGGCGCAGGCACGCCAAAGCGAGCAGCTCATTTATCAAAATTGTTCTGCAAAAATGATTTATCTGTTCATCGTCCGTGTGCAGATGTCTTTAATGGCCGCTGATGCCCAGGAGGTGGATGGAGGAGTGCAGTGCTGGGGTGTGTGTGTGTGTGTGTGTGTGTGTGTGTGTGTGTGTGTATATACGTGTGGGATGGGGGAGAGTAAAAAAAAAAATTAAAAAAAACGACAAAAGCACAGCAAGATGGACGTCTGCTTTCTCTGCAGGTGTGTGTGAGTGTGTGTGACCGCTAGGGTCCCGTTTTTTTCTCTCTCAAGCTATTTCCACTGGCTCCGAGAGGCTGCAATACCACATGGGGCGCTTGTGTTCGAGAGTGTGTGTGTGTGTGTGTGTTCAATAGAGCGTATAAAGGGACATAACCCACACCAGTTTTCCTCTGTTTAAACCGAACCAACACCAAAAGAACATGTCCTTAGAAGACTTTGAAGGGTTCGCACAAATGAAGATTGCGACTCGGACAGAAAAACCAGTACCATGTTGCGGTTTGTCAGTGAGTTTGGTTCAGGAACGGATTCTGCCTGCTTTCAGGATCATGCAGGACACTTTTCCTCTTTTTGTACAATTGCACAAGTGGCACTTTAACACTGGATTGGTACACCTCAGTACTCAGTGTCATATCCGTACCCATCCCTTCTTATCTTATTCCTGTAGAAATATTGTATAGTATATATCTTAATATTTTATTTTAAATGTATTTTATCCTTATTTTTTATCCTTATAATTGTTATACTTTTATTATACTCTTTAAATCTTTATTTAAACACCCCCCCGCCCCGGCAGCCCCTATGGTACCTTAGTGAATTTATCTAGACTTTGTCACTTTAATACAATTATGTGTTTTAAATATTCAATAATAATTTGTTATTGAAAACCGTTTAAAATGTTTAACATTCCTGAACATTCGGTCCCCTGCTTATTCCCGTGAATTTCAAGATAATCAGCAACTAGCTGTTAGTCCTGTTCAAGTTACAGGTTGAAATAAAGGTGGATGGTGGGGTTTTGTTACTCACTGTAACGTCTGTGTCATGAATTGGACAAGAGACTTGGACTGTCCGGGTGAAAGGAAGATTCCTGACCTGCAAATATGCAATTATTTTCATTAGATATATATTTTATCCTTATAATCTCATACTTAATATTTATACTTTACACTACTATTTTGACTTTTATACTTTATAGTTTTATTTATTTTATTTTTTATATTTCTATTTACATGTTAGACACATGGCGCTTCAACACCTTCCGCTTGATGCCACACAAGTGCTCAATAGGGTTCAGGTCCGGAGACATACTTGGCCACTTCATAACCTTCACCTTCCGCGTCCTCAGCAAGTCAGTTGTCATCTTCCAGTTGCAGCTCCCCAGTTACAGCAGCACTCATGCAGCCCCAGACCATGTTGCAGCCACCACCATGCTTCACTGTAGGCAAGAAGAGGCTGCTTCTGGGACGACGGCCCTCAAACCGACTTGTTGCAGTGTGTGTCGTTTGGTCTGAGCACTGACGAGTGGACCTTCTGCTTCTGCAACCTCAATTTGAAGCAGCTTTTGCACCTGAGCTACAACACGAAGACTCGACTTCTTTGAAGGATCCTTGCGAGGTGTGTTCTGAGTGGAACCCGTCTTGGAAAACCCCTGTATGACCCTGAACACTGTACTGTTTAAGGGTGTTACTGATCTTCTTATACCCTCGGCATCTTTGTGGAGAGCAACAATTCTGATTCTCGAATCCTCAGAGAGTCTTTACCATGAGGTACCATGTTGAACATCCAGTGATCAGAATAGGAGAATTTTACTCAAAGCATAACATTTTTACTGCTTGATGAACATGATGAACAGAACATGTGGCTTTGCATCGTTGTACGACGTACAGCTGTTATCAATTTGGGTGTACTCACTTTTGTTGCCAGCTATTTTGAAAGTAAAAATATTTAATCTCACAACTTAACCTCACTTTTTTGTCTGTTCGAAATGTACCTTAAATGATAACTTTTCCCGTTTTTAATACGATTCTAATAAACATGCACATAGACAAATATCGATGCTTTATGCAAATGCATGTTTATTATTAGTGAAACCAAACTCAACATAGAGCATGAAGACAAAACCTTTGTAAAGGTTGGAAAGTAATGATGGTGTTTTAAATGACGTAATTTATTAGAACATCAAACAGACCTTCTACTATGTTTCCACACGGACGGCTTTAATTGCCGGATGTGCGCATCATGGCGGATTTTGGTGCTTGATTTGAGACTTGGCGCATCAGTAAAGTTTATTAAATAAACGTAATGGATTTTTTGCTAGAGATTTTTACAAATATTTTTTGTATCCGAGTAAAGAAAGGACGTGGTGAATAAATGTGCGTTGTGTTATTTCGCCTCTTTAATATTGATTTATCACAGTGCTGGTTCTAGACATGTGGAAGCCCTCAGCAAAATTTATATTGGAGGCCCCCCAGCCTCCTTCCTTCCACCTTTCAGAATGAATAAAAAGCACTGCATCACAAGCTGCGGTTTCTTCGTGTGATTGTTTAGCTTCTCGCTTAGCAAACGCCGAGGGATGCGTTTGTTTCGGTGCTACACAAATGCGTTTAGACGATGAGAACTTACATTAAATGGCGATATTAACTGATTTCATTACAGGTGAGTGGCAGTTATTTATATCCAATGGATAAAGAATGTTATAGATTGTTACATTATGGAGGCCCCCCCATCCAAGCCTGAGGCAATTGCCTGCTCTGCCTATAGCTAGCGCAGGCCCTGATTTATTTATACTTTTAATAAAATGTTCAAACGGAATTGCTGCTGCATTCATTTCGCACACACACACACACACACACACGTATGTATACTATAAATAGATACATAAGGAATTAGCAGTGAATTGAATTTAGCATTAGCAGGTTCTGGCTGATCCAGACAAAGTCATTGGTCCGTGTGCCTGTTAGCATTAGACAGTTGTTGCAAATTGTTTGCAAGAATGTAAAAATGTTTGCTAACTTTTTAACCTTTTAACCTCTTATGTAAATGAATAATAATGAATTTACAGATTAATTGATGATTATCATTGTTACTATTACTTTTAGATAAATTGAGATCAAATGGATTTGTAACACAACCTCAATTTACAATAGAAACGAAAAAAAAAATAGTAGGAAGGAATTCAATAAAATAAAATAAAAAAAAAATAATAATATGAAATTTGATACAGCAATATACAATCATCAGCATCATCATCATCATCTTATATACGTTTTTATTTTACAAACCTAAACATCTGGGTTTTTTTTTTCTGATTGTGTGTGTGTGTGTGTGTGTGTGTGTGTGTGGTTTGGGGTGTGTGTGTGTGTGTGTGTGTGTGTGTGTGTGTGTGTGTGTGCGTCTCTGTTCTGCTCCATTTGATAGTGATTAGGTGCGTACAGTGCGCGTGTGTAGCGCTGAGTAACGACGGTGATGAACGCGATGCTTCATGTTTGAGCAAGATAAAGCGAAGGGCCGTAACTCTGACCAGCAGGAGCAGCAGTGGTGAAGCAAGGCTTTCTGGGTAAAAAAAAAAAAAAGCCGGAGTGGCTCCCCGGTGGGTAGCGGGTGGAGTGAAGCATTGTGGGAAGATGTGTGACACACACACACACACACACACATACACACATATGCACACACACACACACACACACACACACACACACACACACACACACACACACACACACACACACACTTACAAATTAAAGGTAAATATGAACGCTGTCAGACAGAACTAGGACGCTCTCTCTTTCTCTCTCTCTCTCTCTCACACACACACACACACACACACACACACACACACACACACACACACACACACACACAGGGTGATATGTCCAAAAATGTGTCCAAATAAAAGTTGTATTTATCTAGTCTGGAGAAAAAGCGGGGTAAAAATTTTGCTGACGTGGAAATAAAAAAAGGAGATAAAATTCGATAAATAAGTAAATAAATAAATGTATTAATTAGTTACATTAAATATCCTACATAAATTATTGACCAATTTACAACAACCAAATTTTATCAACCAACTTACAGTATTTATTCGTTTGTTTGTTTATATATCGTATTATGTGGATTCCGAGCGGTTAGCAGTGAATTTAGCAGTTAGCAAGTTCTGCCGGAACCAGACAAAGTCAATGTGAGCGCCAGTTAGCATTACGCAATCCGAAATTGTTTCGCCGAACTCTGTCAGCTTGTCACTGAACGTTTATCAAGAAATAAATAAATTGCATTGTTGACGCCGTCGAAGGTCAAAATGCGAGTCTTACAAACATGTTAAACACTCCCTTACCAGCTGCTACGCTTCATTTACGCTAAAAAGAATCGAGTGGTGCATTTCTGCCTACTATTTAGCGAGCAGCTAGTAAACGACGACACCAGTAACCTAGCAACAAACGCTCTTCTGCATGTTTCTGTTGGAGTCTCAGAGAGCGGCATTGTAGCGGAGATTCCCCTCGTTTCCTTCCTGTCTCTCGGCCTCGGTTTCCCCTCGGTGGCTTTTAATGACGCTGAACAGACCTTAATGCGCCCAGACAGTGATTAGGGCCCGGCTAATCGTACAGTTCATGAGCCACAGCTCTTATTAATGAAGTTGGAAAAGAAGTGCTGAGAGACAGAGCAGGTCGGACAAACTCTCACACGGGTGAGCGGAAACCGGGCGCCAATACTTATGTCTCGAGTCAAGAAACAGTGACAGACCTGGAATTTCTTAGATTATAGGTATGAAGGTTTAAGAACCTGCTTGGCAAAAGAGCCAAACAAACAACAACAACAACAACAACAACAACAACAACAACAACAACAACAAATTATAATTAAATAAATAAATAGATAAATGCACTTATGAAATTTTACTAGTTATATAAATTAATTATGACATGAAAATACAAGGTAAACAAAAAAAAAAAGAATTTTTGTCAGGTAAAAAAAATAGTT
>MU551605.1:2040227-2055227 GCA_024362625.1 Silurus asotus
TTGCAATCTCCCATGCCGCAATTAGCATCGCACGGGAAGATGAAGACGTCGAGCTTTCAGCAAGTCCGACTTCATCACCTCGAAGGCCGCGAGAGCTGAGAAACACTCACAGACACCTGCACTGACAATTCCTACCCCATTCATAAGCTTCTTTATAAAACACAACACAATTCTTCAATTTTTTAAGCATTTAATTTGATAAATTGCAAACATTAATTAGCAATGAATATAAAGTTTAATTTTTTTTTATTCATTTTTGTAATAAGAAGGTTTTTTTAAGATTACGTGTTTTTATAATATATTCAATTAAAATATATTTAAAATACATTATATATATATATAAAATGGTTTAATTTACTTAATTACAACCAAATTTTATTTATTAAAATATTATTAAATAATAATATTAAATAAACTGTTATTACTATTATTATTATTATTATTATTTATTATTCTTATTAACATCACTATTATTATTATTATTATAAATATAATTATTATTATTATTACACCATATTTTACAGCATATTTTAAATGTATATATTTAAACAAAAAATCTGAAAAAATCTTCTCTCTATCTCTCTCTCTCTCTATCTCTCTCTCTCTCTCTCTCTCTCTCTCTCTCTCTCTTTTTGTCCTTGGATAAGGCCCAGTGCAGCTGAAGGGTGGGATTAGTATTACTTTTTTTCACCCATTGATTCTCAGCCCTGAGACATCCGAGAGCCCTGCAGGAGGAGTAAATAAATAAATAATTTTTTTTTACACAGAAAAAAAAGTGAACAAAAGAAAGAAAATTGTCCGATGGACAGAGCTCAGAGCTCCAGGTTTTCCCCCTGAGCTGAAACTTTCACTGACAAGATCCTGACAGGGGAAAAAAAAAAAAAAGAGAAATCGATCCACCATTACACCGAATCCGTCCAGTGTGATGGAGAAAGTTGAAGAAAATGGCGTCCGGCCGCATCGTGTTATTTCGTGTGAAACAAAAAAAATAAAAAAATGGATATAATAAAACCCGCATTCATATGATCGGTTTATGACCTCTACATAACGATTAGGTCATGTTTATGGCCTGGTGTACATCTGGTTACGTAAGATATTTTGTTCTAGCGTTCATAGTCATGTTATGTCAAGGTTATAACAGTGTACAGAAATGATTATAGCATCTCACCTGAGTTGTTTTGCTTATGACACGTCTGGTTATAGCACATGCATGACATGGTTCATATTAGGATTATATCATGGTTATATAACATTTTTGCTGATGTTTTGCTTATGACAATGTTATGTCAGGTTATGTATTATGTAAGACATGCTTTTTTTCAGGGTTTTGCCTTGGTTGTGTACAGTAACGTGATCCTTATTATATAGTTAGACCTAGTTATATAATTCCTATAAAATAGACTATGTCAGCATTATGCAGCATTCATGACCTTCATTTAATAACCCATGTTATACCATGTTTATATTTTAGTTATGCCATGTTAGTAATGTGTCACGTTTATGACATGGTTTATGTCAGCCACTGAACTGTGCGTCGCGTCATATGTGGTTTATATGATAGTTATGCCAAGTCATGCATGTGGCATGCTTGTTCCTGGTTGTATCACATCTATGACAGAGGTTATGTCAAGGTTATGCCATTGTTGTATGCTTTGTAAGGTAATATCAGGCGTATCACACAGTTATGACTTTCTAATGTCATATCATATGCGGTTTGTGCCAGTTTATATGTTATGCCATGTTTTGCATATGACTTGATTTTTCCTGGTAATGTCAGGCATATCACATGGTTATGCCTGCTTATGTCATTTATATGATCTGTTTAATGACCTGTTAATATGCTACATTTGGGATCATTCTATTACAGCTACACTACAGCACTTAAATATGCAGGAAGTGACATTTCATGTTATGTCATGCTTATACAGCATGGCTATTTGTTTGCTTTATAATGCTTTATAATGCTTTTGCTTTATAATTATAATGATTCTGCCACTGCGTTATAAGGATTAAGTGACACTTTGTGCCTGTTGATAGCACAGGCACATGTTATAAGGTTATTATTATTCAGCTTGTATTATTTGTTAAGGAGTTATGGCATGGTAATGACATTGTTATGACATGTTTCTGTCACGTTTTGTTCACGTTCTCATAAAATCGAGGCACTTTCACTGTGCGCTGTCCTGCCCTGACGTGCAATCAGACTCGAAACATAAACATGCCTCCATTACGTGCTGAATTATAGAATCGTTCCAGAATATTCCCAGATGATCAAAATGGATGTGATTTATAGTCGTTAATTGTGGCAACAAAAAAAAAAAAAAAAAAAAAAGGGAAAGCACAATGGACTGCAGAAAGAAAAAGAAACGGTCAGGAGAACAGAACATCTGGAGAAGCGATTCAAACCGGAGCCAAATTCTTGTCCTGGGAGTAACGCTGGATCTAAACGAGCTGCACCCTGGAGATTTAAAACTATTCCACCCCAAGACCCCCGAGGGCCGTGACTCCGAATGACCTCCGACCTCGTCGCGTTCGCACCAAGCTAAAACAAGACGTTTCTGCACTCGGTACTGAAACAGAGTCGGACGCAACATAAATCAGGGATGCGAGTGGCCTTCATGTTTGAAACGTCTTTTCCGGCTCAGAAGAAGAGAACGAGAAAACAATATGGCCCTCGGCTGAGGCGGTCCGGGTGTCAGAGAGAACGAACGGAGAGAAGGGAAGCCCACCTGCAGGACTCAACTGAGCTGCCAAGGCCCACACACTCATCCCTCAGGAGCCGAGAGAATGAGCTGAACTGCTTCCAGAGACGCTAATCATCTCTCTCTCTCCATTTCTTTCTCCCTCTTTCTCTTCTGCTCTATTTATCCATCTCACTCACTCAATTGTTTCTCCTTCTTTTCGTTTTTCTTTTCCACTTTGTCTTCTCGCCTTGTCTCCTCACTATTTCTTCCCTTTCTTCCAGAAGAGTTTGAGCAACATGATTTGATTCTTGTACTTTACATAACAAACCTGTTTTCTCTCTGCTTTATAACATGGTAATAGCATGTTTATGACTGATCATGCCATCAGGTCTGTTTTTTTTTACTATATGCCTGGTTATATCACATCTATGACTCATTTATGATTACTCAGGGCTTTGTCATGGTTGAATACATTTGTCACATTTATAGCATCCTTATGCCTGGTTATAAAAGTCCTATGATTTTTTCTTTTTCAGGCTCATGTTACTGTCACCTGCTAAATATGTCATAGTTGTATAGGGTTAAGTTGTGCTTATGACATGTTTATGCATGGCTAAAACTTATTTTTTTATAGGTTTATGTTGTTCTTATGACGTGTTTATTCATGGTTATAACTTATTATCGGAGAGGATTATGTTGGGCTTATGACATGTTTATGCATGGTTATAACTTATCATTCAATACTGATCTTATTCTACGGATATTGTTCTATGTAATGTTATGCTTGCAACCAGTTATTCCTGTTTATATCACTTCTATGACATGGGCATATTCATAATAAATTATGTCATGGTTATGACACCTTGTAATGCTGCAACTAAGACTTAAAGATAAGGTTTTGTCATGCAGTAGTTGTGCTGTGGTGATATAGCAGTCACGCCATGAATATACAGAGTTATATTGTTCTTACGACATGGTTATTCCTCGTTATATCATGTCTATGACATGGTTTGTCGCAGGCATGATTGTGTCTAGTCATATAACATTTATACCTGGCTATAGTACATCCATGACATGGTTTTATACATTGTGATTTAAATAAAGGCTGTATAAGGTTGGGTTATGTTTATAGCACTGTTATGCCTGTTATATCACATACACAATATGCAACTTGTATATAGTTATATCACACTTATGACATGATTATGGCTGGTTATATTAATCCTATGGCATTTAATTTTCAAGGTTACGATATTGTAGGTATAGTCATATGCTATTATGTTATGGCTGTATAAGGTTATGCCATGCTTATGGTGATGTTATAACTGGTTATTTGACATAATGCTTATGATGTTATGGTTTGTATAAGGTTTTGTAATTCTCATGACACTGTTATGTCTAGCTATAACACATGTATGTCATTTGAGATTATGGGATAGTTGTAAAAAGGTTACGACATGGTTATAGGTGGTTATGCCACTTCTATTATGCCATGATTATATTTTACAGTTTTTTTTTCCCCCTTAAAGAAAAGAAGAGAAATAAACTGATTGGAATAAATGACGAGTGTGGGATTCGAGCTCCAGGAATAACGTTGATGATTTGCTTTCTCGTTCGCCAGCTTTTCATTTCTCTGCCACGTTCTGGAGTGTGAGAAGCGTTAGCACTTTGCTGGGGGATTTCGCAGGATCCTCGGTGTCAATTAGGTCTCGTTGTGTGTGTGACGGGAGTCGAGAGAGGCTGCAGGATGATGAATGAACTCCCAACCTGAGCTGCCACACACACACACAGACGCACACACACGCGCACAATGAAAATCCACACACACATTCTTGTAGATATAAAACTATAAAGCCGCCTATAATTAAAACCACGAGTGCGATAATGTCACCAAGATGTGTTGAGAACAATACAGGGCTCTTTATGAACGCTCGAGTGTTTTCCATTCTACACGGAGAGGAAACGTGACCTGAACCTTTGACTTGACTCGGGTTGGGTTTGAAATGTGAATCATCTACTTTTTCTTTTTCCTTCTTTTTCTTTTCCTGCTAGAATCTGAGAAATGACCAGAAATAACACCACCACTATATTCACCACCACCACCTTCTGCAATACCACCAACACCACAGACACCATCACCACCATCACCAATGCCACCGTCAGCAACACCAATACATTCACCACTACCAACACCACCACTATCACCACCTCCATCAACACCACAATCACCACCACCATTATCATCAGCACCACCAATACCACAATCACTATCACCACCAACATCTAAACTACTATTAAAACCAACATCACAGTGTGTGTGTGTATGTGTGGAGGGTCCTGTGAAATGGTTCAGTCCTAAAAAAGTGGAACAATCCGTTACCTCTTTTCACTCAGCGTTTAGAGGCGATCCCTCGGCGAGTCAAAAGCTCCTGAAATAAACCTCACCTGGCTTTGTCATCAGGATCACACACACACACTACACATAAACGCACACTCTACACACACATACTACACACCCAATACACACTATACACACACAATACCCACATTATATATACAGTACATACTCACTATACACACAAGAGCCATATTATATGTAAACACTATACACAAACAAATATTATACACCCAGACAATCCTCAAATTATATATACACACTATACACACTCGATACACATTCCAAAACTCAGTCACGCAACATGTTATGCACCTGCAAATAGACAAAAAAAATAATAGACTCTACAATTAATGAGTCTTGGAAATGATAAATAAGCGAAAAGTGGTATGTTTTTCATTTCTCCTCCTGATGCTTTTTTGCTCACAGGCTTTAAGTAGCTCAGTTTCTCCAGAACTGAATTGAACCAGTTCCAGAGCACACACACACACACACACACACACACACCTGTCCTAGCCATCAATGACCCGACCACCCAGATGAGTTTATGCCTCTATTGTGTAATAACCTCCCCCTGACAGTGGACCGGTCCGGTGGGGCCGAACCTCTGCTGTACTCTGGACCGGTCTATTTCCTGAGTCAGAGGGGGTGTTAAGGTCAGCAAACTCCCCCGGCTCCTTCGGAAACGTCTTAATTTGCCCCTTAAAATCCGCACCTGCAACCAAACGCAGTGTCAGAAACTGCATCCAGGAAATAATTGGCCCTTTATTACATTTGTCCTTTTGATTTGTCGACCCCCCTTTTCTGGTCTGCTTCCATTTCACCAGCTTCGAAGTCAATTAAAGCTCTAACAATGTGCGTTTGTGCGTTCCCGTGCAGGAGTTGGGCGTTTTATTGCGCTTATTTATTGCCTCGTAACCCCCGAAATTGAATTAGTTGACGGCGAGAAGGCCGTACTCAACCTACCAACACCGTGATCACTTCTCCTTGTGAAGCCGAATTGATAGTGGGCCAAAGTAAACGAGGTGAGCGTGACCCCCCGGCGTGAGGGTGACCCCGGAGGCGCGGCAGCTCTGCAGCTCGGAACACGCCCTCATTACAGGTGCTAAAAACTCATATAGGAGCTCTGCTTTCCTCATGATGGCTGCTCAGGCTCCAAATTAAAACCCCGAGCTGAGCAAGAGGCTTTACGAGGTCACCAGCAAACACATTTCCTGCAGGACGGAGAGAATGCAGCGAATGGCCCTCAGGCGACGGAGAAGCCTCAGAGCCACGACCATGTCGATAAGAAAACGGGAGAACGCAGCGACCCCCAGAGATTGAAGAATGGAGCTAAATTTCACTCGAGAGAGTATTCATGTACCTTCTAAATATTTACCAAACAACAATTTGCATACTAGCAGACTAGTCATATACCGTATTCACGTTTTCTGAGGCGAGATGCGAGGGTGCGATTAGCCAAATTAGCTTAGCGCAAATCAAAAAACCTAAACAGAGCGGACGAAAATATCTTTAACCAGCGCAAATCTCTTCAGCGCTCCCGGGTTCTTAAGGACCAGAGGTAAATGGATGAACGAATGAATAAATTAGACATGTTACATGTAAATAGACACGGCATAACTGGTGCATGCAAATGAATGTACGGCATTAGCATTGAGCTGATTTGCGCAAGGGCAAAAGTTCGTAAACAGAGTGTAAAAGGTGATATAAACAACCTGGCGGTGATCAGCGTGTCTCTTCAGCTCATGCATATTCGTTCTTTTCTCTCTTTCTCTTTCTCTCTCCTGCTCTGTTTTGCTTTAATGGATAGAAACACGTCTTTCCTTCGCTAATTGTTTATTTATTAACCTTTTTCCCCTGATGTTCAACCAGAAGTGGAAGGTCTAAGTAGGAGATTTGTGTGTGTTTTTCTTTGTGTGTGTGTGTGTGTGTGTGAGGAAAGTGTAGGGTTGGGCTAAAACATCATAGTCCAAAACACATTTTTCCTATCCGGGCTTTGCGTCAAATCGCAACGAAGCCTATTAGCACCTGACATTTTTATCCACAATTCAAGGGCTAATGCGTAAATCCCTCCCCTTGGCCTATAAAGGGGAGGGCTTGCCCCCCGAGCCTCCACTTGCCCCTCTTCACTCATCAACCACATAGCCACCCCTCCCGAGCCTCCACCCACCTTGGGACTCACCTGAAATAAATCGGAGACCTGAGCCACAGCAATTGATTTCTTGTCACCCGCAGAAATTTTCAGGATGTGCCACGGAAGCGGGGGTGGTTTAGGATTTGAGAGGATGGAGAGAAAGAGGAATCTGAGAAGTGAGGGAAATATTAATTAGGTAAGTACTGATGGTTTTAAGGTGCAAGAAAACCATAGAAAGAAGGAATGGGGATCTGGCAAAGGCAGTGGCGAGCCGTGCATTTGGTACCTGGGCCTTCAGGGGGGACTTACCCAAATGAATCCACCTCTTAATACCACCACTATCACTTTACAATTATTAAAACCATCAATACTACAAAAAAACGCAATTTAACAACTCGTAGCATTACTGAGAGTGAGGCATTTCACATATGGAGGGTGAAATCCATTTTACTAAAGCAATCTCCAAACCTCTACACTACAACTGTAACTGTGCACCTACATCATCTGGAGCAGTTCAGAATCAATATTTGTCTAATAACATGACAAAAGCATTAAAATGTAAACAAAATACAACCTCCTCACCACAGACTCATACTCATAATGCATACTCGCATAATTTGCACCGCTCCTCCGAGGTTGTAAGCCAGTGGTACCGCTCGTAGGCACTGGTCTGGAAGTAGCGAACAAAACCTTTTCCTGGCTGAGACAAGCTAGTTAGCTTCGGGGTTGGCCAACCTCTCCTCACGATGTCTAGCTTTTCTGGAAAAGTCCTCAATGAAAATGAATTTCTAAAAATGTCAGAGACCAAATCAAGCTTTGGGGTTGGCCGACCTCTCCTCACGATGTCTAGCTTTTCTGGAAAAGTCCTCCATGAAAATGAATTTCTAAAAATGTCAGAGACCAAATCAATGTCTCTTCCTCGATCAGCCATTGGGAGCATAAAGAAGTCTAACTCAGATGTATTCATGTGTGCAGAGCGCTACAGACGTGTTTTGCTAGTCGAACTTGGCTGTTACATTTTCCCTCTGACCAACCAATGGGAGGACGGAAAAATGCTGACGCTATTCTGGGCCAGCAAGCTGCCCTGTGAGGCGAATTTGAAATCTGATTGGTTAAAGAAGCAGACCCATTGCTGAAACAGTCTAAGGTACAACGGCCAGCACTACTGACTGTGAAGGTCCTGGGCAGATTAGATTGACATGGCAGCACATAGAGGCTGAAATCTGATTGGACAAAATGCGGTACTTCTGATTGTGTTTAGGCCAGCAGAGAAGGCTTTGCTGGCCCTGATGGCGCACCACTGGGTGGAGGGGTAATAAAGACAGGGGAGAGATTGGGGATCTGGTTGAAGGGGTGAGAAAACAATAGAATATGGGAATGGGGATCTGATAGAGGTGTGAGAAAACAGTAGAAGGAGGTAATGAGGATCTGGTGGAGGGGTAAGTAAATGATAAAAGAAAGGAATGGAAAGCTGGTGGAGGGGTAAGTAAATGATAGAGGAGGGAATATGATCTGGTGGAGGAAACCACTAGAAATATTGGGTGAAATCAGTAAACGGAGATGGAGAGATAGAGATTTTGAAAGCTGGAGAGATACAGAGACAGAGAGATCATGAGATGGAGATAGAGGGATGTGGAAAGAAAGGAATGTAGAGCTGAAAAAAGATATAGAGAGATGGAGGTAACAAGAAGAACACGTGTTCAATGAACTCCAATTCGAGAGATTAGTGAGCTTGAGATTTCAGATGAAGATGTAGAGGGTGAAGAATGTTCCTGGGTTCTCTCGTTCTTACTTAAATTATGTTTGCTTGTAATAGCCACACACAAAGCAAGGAGCAGTGTGGGAGTGTGTATGCAAAATGAGTATGTGTGTGTGTGTGTGTGTGTGTGGTCATGGAGTCTAAGTTCAGCATGCAGTGGGCTATTTACACACACACACACACACACACACACACACACACACACACACACACACACACACACACACACACACACCAAACCAATGGGTTCTTCATGGGTTCTTTAAATGTTTGTGGGATTTTTAAGGGTCATTTGACTTTGTGGATTAGCTGGAACTACAAGCTGCTGCTGGAATCCTAAAAACCATTGAAAGACATTTCATTTGCAGGAAAACAATTATTTATAATAACCCAGAAGGCTTTTATTTTGACACACACACACACACACACACACACACACACACACACACACACCAAACCAATGGTTCTTCATGGGTTCTTTAAATGTTTGCGGGATTTTTAAGGGTCATTTGACTTTGTGGATTAGCTGGAACTACAAGCTGCTGCTGGAATCCTAAAAACCATTGAAAGACATTTCATTTGCAGGAAAACAATTATTTATAATAACCCAGAAGGCTTTTATTTTGGAGTCTGGTTCTTTTCAGAGTCATCTCAGGGAATTGTTGTTCAGCAAAGTCATGGTTGGATTGTTTTGGAGTGGACGAAATAGGGATCTGGAATAAATAAACAAGAGAAGGAGGAAATGGGAATTAAGTAAACAAGATTACGTAAACAAGAGATGGAGTGATAAGGATCTGGTGGAGGGGTAAGAAAACAAGATAAGGAGGAAATGGGGATCTGGTGAAGGAGTAAGACAACAATAGAAGGAGGTAATGGGATGCGGTGGATGAGTAAATAAAAAATTAGAAGGAGGAAATAGGAAATCTGGTGGAGGAGTAAAGTTCCTCTTACAGCCATCTCAGGAACTTCAAAAAAGTAATCTTTGGATTCTTCAGTAGGGCTCTATACCCTTTACAGAACCTTTGGAGTGTCCTTCAAAAGGCTGAGCATTAGCCCTACCATGTGAACCACCATGAGTGATCGTACTTGACCTTTACATTGTACATAGCAAGTCTTCATTGCTTTGTTTGAATCATGTTCAAAAGTCTCAACGTTTTGAATGAATTTATTCCTGAGATCAGCCACTGGCAACACAGCACTGCAACAACTCTACCTCAGAATACCAACCAATAATCATAGTAATGGAAATGGAAGAATTCCTGAAAAGCCTTTGCTTCTCTGCAGATTGATTGCAAGTGTGTATGAACAGGTGGGAAAGAAAGACAGTGGTAAACGGCGATGAACAAATAGCGCTGAGCAAATACTATGCCTTGGATATCGCTTTCGTAGTTTCGTGCCTTCATCCAGCATAGTTCTGCCTTTTCAAACCTCTTCATTGAAATCTCAGCCGTCATGAACAGACTTGGTGTGGTCCAAAAAACGAGCACTCGGAAACCTCAGGGAGCTTCGGGAATGCGAGGAACAATTAGCTCAGCGCTAACTTGCCCGCACGCACCTCTGATCTGTTTTTCGGGGAAATTATGTCATATTCCGTTGTGGCGTTTGAAGAGGTGTGTATTTACGACGGGTCGAACACTGTAATGGCGGCAGAGATCCAGTGAGTGAATTTAATACCGCGTCTCGACCCAAAACGGTGTTTAAGGCCGTTAATTTATGTGCATGTGCCCCTGGTTTGTGAGCAGAAACGTTAAAGAGGAAAAAATATATAAAGATTTATGACTGACTAAAGAAGAAAGAATACATTGAAATTCACTGGGCCAATTGAATAACTTAATTCAAGCAAAACAGGAGGGCAAGGAATTAATGGATTCCTTCTGGTGGAGGAGTAAGAACACAAGAGAAGGAGAGAATAAGGATCTGGTGGAGGATTAAATAAAGAAGAGAAGGAAGAAATGGGGATCTGGTGGGGGAGTAAATAAACAAGAGAAGCAAGGAATGGGGATCTGGTGGGGGAGTAAATAAACAAGAGAAAGAAGGAATGGTGATCTAGTGGGGGTGAATAAACAAGAGAAGGAAGGAAGGAATGGAGATCTGGTAGGGAGTAAATAAACAAGAGAAGGAAGGAATGGAGATCTGGTAGGGAGTAAATAAACAAGAGAAGGAAGGAATGGAGATCTGGTGGGGGGTAAAAAAAAACAAGAGAAGGAAGGAATTGGGATCTGGTGGGGTAGTAAATAAACAAAGAAAAAAGGAATGGGGATCTAGTGGGAGGTAAATAAACAAGAGAAGGAAGGAATGGGGATCTGGTGGGAGGTAAATAAACAAGAGATGGAGGGAATGGGGATCTGGTGGGGGAGTAAATAAACTAGAGAAGGACGGAATTGGATCTGGAATTGATTCCTTTCTGGGGTTTTTTTTTAAATCCAGTGGATTAGGAATAAATGGTGCCCCTGCTTGACCTGACCAGCTTCCAGATGCACAAACACATTACAAGCTGGTCCACCCTCCTGGTCTTCAAAAAAGCAATGGTTATTCAAAAACCTTTGCAATTGAGTATATTGAAAGGCCCCCCTCTGTAAAACACCTAAAGAAGCGCTCTTCAAGCATGAAGTGGATAATTAAGAGCTCTTATCTTCCAGAAGGATGCTTCAGACCTTACATGATCAGGAAATTCTCTTTTGTAGGGTTCAATTCAAAACTTTGAAGGGTCCCGCCCTTCAAGCAAGTTGTAATCATTCTTTAAGGGTCCTCCAAAGGTTAAGTGGATAATTACAGGTTGTTATCTACTGGAAGACATGTTGTGGTGGAAAACAATCTATTGTCAGGGTTTAACCTTTAAGACGCACTTCAGGTGGACAAGAAGTCTTCAAGAGGTGATTAAACACCTGATCTTACTTTCCAAAAATGCTCCCACAAAGCCTTCTTGATTGGAAACCTTGATTGGAAATTTTAGGGTTCTCTGTAGAAACCTTAAAAATTGAGGGACAACCATAGAAGTTTCTCTTAAATGTTCTTTAAGGGTTATTAAAGGTTTCTTTTACTGGAAGGACCAAAATATTGAGACGCCTGACTTTTCCAGCCATATGTGTTTCTTCCTCAAATATATACCGCAAAGTTGGAGGCACACAGGATTCAATTATTACTTCACTTGAACTTGGAAACCCAAACCTGTTCCAGCATGTTGATGCACCTGAGCACAAAGCCAGCTCCATGAAGATATGCTTTACATGGTCTGGAGTGGAAGATCTTTTGCTATTGAGCTCCAACCCTATTAAACAACCTTGTAGCTAAATTTATCTCCACAAACCTCCACAAAGTTTGGTGGAACATCAAACTTTGGGTTTTGGGGTTTTGGGGTTTTTCTCTATAATTCATGTCCTGTTGTTGGGACCAAATCCAAAGAAGCTCTAATGGTCAAATAAACATTTTAATGACACTATAATGTAGTTGTAGCAATTTAGAAATCAAACCTTAAAGCCCCTCACACTTTTAAGGAACCGCTCTACTTTGTGTTTCCAAAAATGGGGAAACCGATAACGAATCCCAACCACAAAACGCGGTTACGTTTCCAAGCAGAGGGAAATTGGGGTCCACCAACAGGACTGGAGGAGGAATTACACAATTACGAACATGGCTTCTAAATGAACACACACACACACACACACACAGCCCTGCCCAATGGTGGCCGTCAGGCTCAAATTTACTGCGATTCACCACTAAAACATCCATCCGTGAGGGTACAGGAGTGAGCGCCAAAGAATTTATGAAAGGAAATAGCTCTACATTTACTCGTGTGTTTTATTGTATTTTCCAGGGAAAGTGTCACGTTCCATTCGCTCTCTGGGAATCGGGCTGGTAAGAAACCAATGACAACATCTGGATGCGATTTTCGGGCTGAAATACGAAAGGCGAAGCGTTGCCGAAGCGCGCGGGATGATGGAGTGCGGTTACGTGTTCGAGCGACAAAGTGCGTTTTTTGACTTTCCGAGCGTTTTTACAACGGGGGCGAAGGAAAGGTTTCGCTTTTACGCTTTTAAAAGACAGGAAACAATGCGTTACATTTAATCGGGTCGATTTTACACACTTCAATCATTAATCATTTAGGAACTGCTGAGGTACTGTTTACTAGCCACTACATCTTACAAATTCGAAGAGAGGACCTAACCAGGTGCTGCACCTCAGTATGGGAGCAAAATGTTTTATTGCATTACTAATCTTCTTTTTCTTTCTGCTTCTCCCTTTAAGGGTCACCACAGCGGATCATCCGTCTCCATACCCCCTGTCCTCTACATCTGCCTCTTTTAACCCAACTACCTGCATGTCTTCCCTCACCACATCCATAAACCCCCTCCTTGGTCTTCTTTTTTTTTCTCCTTCCTGGTGTCTCCATCCTCAGCATTCTCCTACTAATATACCCCATGTCCCTCCTCTGCACATGTCCAAACAATCTCATCTCACCTTCCTTAACTCCTAAAACGTCCTACATGCGCTGTCCCTCTAATAAAAACAGTAGTTTTTAATGGACAAATAAACAGATATTAAAGGAAATCATTTTGGATCAAGTCAAATAAAACTAAGCAAAATTTGACTAAACTAAAGTCAAATAAATACGAAATAAACAGTAAACCGAATTCCGAGCAATATTTTTGTAAAATTTCAAGGTTCTTAAAGTTTTTAGAATTTATTCTAAATCTTTTCGAACTGAAATCGGGGCCAGCGGCGAAAAGTCGCTCGCAGGCAGAGGAGAGTAGGAGCCTTTATGACTTTTTTAATAGAGGTGCAAAATTGGTGATGCTCATTGTGTCTTGAAATAAACGTAAAAATTTAGATTATATTGAATCATAAATGTAATTGAATAGAGAGTAAACGTTTCTTATATCTTTAATACACAGTTAAATTAGAAACTAGCCACAAAATTACTTAATTACAATAAGGAAGCACGTTTACCTAAATACTATACACCACTGATCATTTATATATAATATTACATAAAAAATAAATTAAATATATATATGTGTAAAATTGTTTTGCAAATCTTTTCACAATGCAAGGGACTGTAATGTAAATATTTCCGGCTACAAGAGGGAAAAAAAAATATTCAAAGATGCAAAAAAAAAAGTTAAAATGGCTGCTTGACAACAAAAGGATGTAATTAGCAGCGTTAAACGAGCGCGGGTCCGAGGCGTAAATAAACAGCTCGAGTGACAATGGGCATTTATCTACCGTTTCTCTGTTTTAACTCTTCCACAGGCTGCTGGCTTTTGTGTGTGTCTTGGAAGCCAAAGCAGAGGGAAAAACAAGGGAAAAGGAGAAGGTGAGAGAGAGACAGACAGAGAAATTGAAGGAGGAAAAGAGAGAGAGAGAGCGAGAGAGAGCGAGGTGTGAATCTCGTTTCAGCAGCATCTTCGTACACTGTCACTAAACTCCAGCAGTAATTAATTAACTTATCCGGAGCAGGCAAGTGTTACAGCGACGAGGGAAAAAATAATTACCATGAAATCGCTGCTTTACTTTCACATGACACGCTGATCCACACACACACACACACACACACACACACACACACGTGCAATCATTTATTTGAGATGCAGTTTGAAGTCTTTTTTACAGCTCAGCAAACGAATCGCATCATGTTATGGCCGAGGACACAGGCCACGCCTCTTCACTGTGCTATTCCTGTTCCACGCCCTTTCCACTTTTCTGATTCAAACAGGCCACGCCTTCTTTACTGAGACTGACACCCATTACACCTCCTACACTTTATCTAATAGGCACAGGCCACGCCTCATTCACTAAACTTTACACACAAGCCACACCTCCTTTACTGTGACTGGAAAGCACATATTTATTTGACAGACACAGACACAGACCTCCTTTGCTGTAACTAAGAAGCACAGAGGCCACACCTCTTTTATTGTAAATAGCAAGCAAACGGGCCACATCTCATTTTTTTTTATTTAAATGATACAGGCCACACCTACTTTACATTACCTGATGGACACAGGCCACACCTTCTTTACTGAGCCAG
>MU551605.1:2060227-2083482 GCA_024362625.1 Silurus asotus
ACGTCTGGATTTTTATTTCACTGCATGTCATCTTTATTTTGACGGGAAATTCCCTGTGAGACTGCAAGAAAAAAGTCAAACAAAAACACAGACATCGGTGAAAAAAAATGCACAGCCTTTACAATAATCAATCTGACTTCCATTATATTCTGATAAACTGATTTATCTGATATTATCTGATTAATTCTGTAAAGTTGCTTTGAGACACTATAGAAATAAACATGAACTTGAACTTATCTTATAATACAAGCCGTTATATTAATTACACAATCTCAGATCAGGGACACACACACTCTCAGATCAGGTACTAAGACACTCTCAGATCCGGTACACACACTCTCAGATCAGGTACTCACACACTCCCAGATCTGGTACTTATAAACTCTCAGATCCGGTACTCACACACTCTCAAATCAGGTACTCACACAATCTCAAATCAGGTACTCACACACTCTCAGATCAGGTACTCACACAATCTCAAATCAGGTACTCACACACTCTCAGATCAGGTACTCACACACTCTCAGATCAGGTACTCGCACACTCTCAGATCAGGTACTAAGACACTCTCAGGTACTCACACACTCCCAGATCAGGTACTCACACAATCTCAAATCAGGTACTCACACACTCTCAGATCAGGTACTCACACACTCTCAAATCAGGTACTCACACAATCTCAAATCAGGTACTCACACACTCTCAGATCAGGTACTCACACACTCTCAGATCAGGTACTCACACACTCTCAGATCAGGTACTAAGACACTCTCAGGTACTCACACACTCCCAGATCAGGTACTCACACACTCTCAGATCAGGTACTAAGACACTCTCAGGTACTCACACACTCCCAGATCTGGTACTCACACACTCTCAGATCAGGTACTCACACACTCTCAGATCAGGTACTCATAAACTCTCAGATCAGGTACTCATAAACTCTCAGATCAGGTACTCACACACTCTCAGATCAGGTACTCACACACTCTCAGATCAGGTACTCACACACTCTCAGTACTTGATCTGAGAGTGTGTGAGTACCTGATCTAAGACACTCTCAGATCCGGTACACACACTCTCACACACTCAGATAAGGTATTTAACTCTCAGTACTTACACAATCTTAGTTCCAGGTCTCACACACTTTCGCATCATGGTTTCACACACACTCAGGTCTCACACACATTCTCAGGTCCAGGTCGCACACACTCTCAGTCCAGGTCTCACACACTCTCAGGTCCAGGTCTCACACACTCTCAGGTGCAGGTCTCACACACTCTTACACACGCTCAGGTCCAGCTCTCACACACTCTCAGGTCCAGGTCGCACACACTCTCAGGTTCAGGTCTCACACACTCTCAGATCCAGGTCTCACACACTCTCAGGTCCAGGTCTCACACACTCTCAGGTGCAGGTCTCACACACTCTCAGGTGCAGGTCTCACACACTCTCAGGTGCAGGTCTCACACACTCTCAGGTCCAGGTCTCACACACTCTCAGGTCCAGGTCTCACACACTCTCAGGTCCAGGTCTCACACACTCTCAGGTCCAGGTCTCACTCTTCCCCAGCCTTTTTGTGAGTGCATTTTCTGAGGACCCTTTTGTTTCACATTAAACTTCTCATGTGGTTTGATTGACAGAAACTCTAAAATAATCGTTATGCTTATATAACGCTCGGTGTGTTTACACAGCGCTTATCTGCTGTTTTTTTGACAGCTGGATCAGAGTTACTGGAAAATGAAGCTGGCGCTCGCTCTTCACTGATAGGAAGATTTCTCGAAATGTGAAATGAATTATATATTTACTTTATTCCAGTTTCGCTCGCTCAAGTGTTTTCTTTCATAACAACTCTGCATCCAGATGGAGGAATAAGTGTGTGTGTGTTTGTGTGTGTGTGTGTGTGTGTGTGTGTGAGAGAGAGAGAGAGCGAGAGAGAGAGAGAGAGAGAGAGAGAGAATAAGCATCGGGTGTCTGAATAACTCTGAGCTCCGTTGGTGTTTTACACGACTGTTAACACTCAGAGCCATGAATCATGAACCAGAAACCTCGCCTCATCCATACACATGGAGAGAGCGAGAGCGAGAGCGAGAGCGAGAGAGAGAGAGAGAGAAAGCGAGAAGGAAAGGTAGGAGGCAGGAGAAAAATCTGATTAAAAGTCCATCTGTCAGTGCTGAAAACTAGCAGCGCAAGTGAGCAAGCCCAGCCTGAACCGGCCTAAAGGGCGAATCGCTCACTTCCAGAAGTGTTTAAGGGCAAATCAGCGCTGCCAAGTATGATGTTACTCACTTCCCATGTTAATGTTCACTCAGGAAGGAGCTTTATTGGCAAAGCGGAGGGGGAGAAAGCCACGGCCAGCTGCGAAAACACCGTTAAAAGGAGCTTTAGTGCTCATTTCATGAATACTTAAAGTTTCCTTATTGAAAAAAAAAAAAAAAAAAAAAAAAACGAAGCGAAATTAATGGACTACGCACGGGTTTTCCCTTATTGTTCGCTCTCCCGAACTCCTCCAGGTTCAACCGTCTTCTGAAACTCAATCTCGCAAATGGTCCAAAGCTCTGTTTTCTTCTTTTTCTTTCCGCACATCTTTGCTTTTTCCTTTCTGGGATGGGGATGGTGTTTCATGCCTGGGTTTTACCTCAGACACATGGAGCTGGGTTTAGTCAGGGTGGAGAAGAGGAAGTCCAGAACAGAAGGACGGAGCGTGTGTCAATCCGGAGCGGGTAACTCTTGGCTGGAAAGCCGTCCAATAACTTCTGGCATGAAGTTGTTCTGACGTATTGGACCACGGTACTACTCACTGTAAAGAATTTTTATTGTGGGGTTGTAATTATTATATGTTCAAACTGAGTTGCAGGCAAAGTGAAGATTCGTGACATGAGAGAAAATGTGACATGCGGTGACGTACACAAACCATGTAGTTGAGTAAAATCCAAGTATTGGCCTTCAACTGTAGTATCCGTAGTGCTATGATTTATTAGAACTCTAATGTTCCTATTATCATTTTTATCACAAGACTCTTTACTTAATCACCTCAGTTTATGGGTAAAGACTCGATTGTGAGTCTCAGCACACTGATCTATTAATAGAATGATATTAATGACTCAAACACTGATTGATTTCTATTACAATCATCATGAGATCAAAACCTTCTTTTCTTTGAAATGTAGTAAAGTTAAAATTAAGTTTTCAAACTGGAAATAATTTAGTAAAGTACAAATATCCGAAAAAAAAACATTGAAGTACAGTAACTTGGAAAACTGTATTCTATGTAGAAGAAATCTGGAGTTTGGAGGATATTGGTGTATGGTGAAGAATATTGCATTTTAGATGATTGGTGTATGTTGGAGAACATTAGCTCATGCTGGAGATTACTGGAGTATGTTGGATAACATGTGGAGTGATGAGCTGGTGTTTAATGGATGGAGATGTCTGGTGGGAAACACCACAGCGAGCATTACCTAAAAGTAATGTCGAGGCGCTGTGTGCGGGTATTCAGCAAACACTGCTACATTAGAACGTTTTGGACAATGAGTTCAATGAAATGCGATAAACCTACCGTTCCAAAACCTGCTCTCTCATAGCTCTCGTGTGAAGTTCGAACCCCACCCTTTACCCGGACCCTCAGGGAGAAGTAATGCACATCCACTGCAACTTAGACATGGAGCCCAGAAAAAAACACTGGATCGAACCCAATGAATATCGAACTGATTCCATATTCTCACAAGAGTCTCTGACCATCTCAGATGAACCAAATGTCAGTGATGGATGTACACTGAGATGTTATGATTTTTCACAAAATATGTCTGGGACTCGAATAAACTGGCTGAAATCCTTCGCTTGTGTGTGTGTTGAGCTGCAACAAGGATAAATAACACGATTCCAGGTATTTGCGCACGTGTGTGTGTGTGTGTGTGTGTGTATGTGTGTGTGTGTGCTGACAGGAAGAGGAGGAGAGAACGCCAAAAGCATGTTTAACTCATCATTTAAAACAGGGGGTGCACTGGTGGTGAATCAACAATCTGTCAGTAGCATCCAAAAGATAAAACCGCCAAATTTATTAGCGTCAATCGCTCGGAGAAAAGCGATCCGAATGTCAGAGTCCATTCCTTCAGGTTTTTAAACTTTTAAACGCGGCCATAAAGAGGCCGAAGGTGGTTCATCTGATCGGACCGAACGACTTTTGACAGGCATTGAGTAATGGCCGCCAGAGCCCGGGAGGAGGACGCCGGTGCCAAAAAACCGCTCCTGCAATATTTAAGCAGCGGAACGTAGGGGGGATGTCACCCAGCGTCCAGGCTCGGCGAACAGCGCTCACCCATCTGGAAGCCATTACCGTACCGTGCTTTTATTGAGCGAAAATATCACAATTCCAGGAAAACGCACAAGTCACGATCCCACCCAGGAGCTTCATCGTTACGGCTGATTCTACAATTAGGGTGGCATTACATTAACAAATAATGCGATAGTGCACATGTCGAATAATGGTAAAATAAAAAAAGACATTTTAGCACAGGTACAAGTGGCTTTTACCATGACTTATGTGCAGATTCAGAACTCAGCCGTTTTGCCTCCCAGCACTTTCGCCTTGAATTTAAACCGAATCGTTTAAATACGTCAAAAACCGGATCATTTCTGCGTGGACGTAATATTTCGAACATGAAATAAATTTGAACATTAACCAAGATATGAGTTCAACAGGAAGTCACATTCATTAAGTTTCTAACGTCCTAAAATAAGGTACGTTTTCTCATTCTTTTAGATTGGATTCGATTCGACGATTTAGGTTACAGTTAGCAAAAACAAGTTAGCAAAAAGCAAGAAGTGCCTTGCTAGCAGCTTACAATATTTACATATGTACAGGCTGATATGATACGAATAAATAAAGATAAATGAATAATACAGATATAATAATGGGGATTATATACAATGAGTACAATGGTAATAAAAATTTGTACACAGTGTTTATGAAAAGGTTATTCAGTATGTCATTGGCTAAGCTCTTTGCCCACAGTGTTTCCCCCGTCGCCTGCTACCGCCCAGCAGGGCATGAGTCTGAGATCTGAGATAGAAATATCAGAATGTCGTAATCCAATGTCCACGAGTTCCTGCCTGCGGTTCTGGTTGAACAAACCGGCAAGCAACGGATAAATCACTGCTAAAACGTCAAAACTGGCGAGACGCTAAACCTTGCATTGTGCGCAAGCCACACTGCATTACTGCACCCGAATTGAACCGAGCAGTGACACAAGAATCGAGGTGTGTACAGTAAATCTTGTGTACTTTTACGCACCTTACACCTTCCCTAAGAGGTTCCATTGGGTTGAGGTCCCATAGGGTTGAGACTTCTATAGCAGACCTTTAAGATTTTCTATTACAGACAATGTTTTCGTGAAGGTGGTTTTGTGCACTTTGGTCTTCTAGTTTAAGTGGTAGGAACATTTTATGCTACCGTATTCATGGACATTGTATACAACTGTGTGCCTTCAAGTTTGTGGAGACCGTTTGGAGAAGAACGCAAAAGCTGGAAAAGTCAGGCGTTCCCATACTTTATTCATATAATGTCATTTCTGTAGAACTTCCTGTTCATATCTAATCAGGGTTTGGATGGTGACGGTATCGCTAACCGTAACATCGCTAGAAAAGGAGAGTTTCGTTTTAGCCTATGGTTCAGGATCGACTTTAAACCCCAACTGTGAGATCAGACTTTCAGCTGGTCCAAATGGCCCATGGGGACGGGGTTGAGATTACTAAAAGATTTTTGGTCTGGCGCATGGATTCTTTTCCGCTACGTTGGGAGTATATAGTCCTCGGAGATCACAGAGGAACGTGCCCAACAGCACTGTGGATTGTCAGGGAGGTCGAGAGAAGATTTCAAAGGTCCCAAAGGCTCGAATGGAGGAGCCGTCCATCACTCGGACTATCGGATCAGCCACATATCGGCACACAACTGCAATATAGGCCTTCGCTGCTGACAAATGGGCACATGCTTTTTATGCTCTGGCTCGACATCGTTCGTTTTGCACGTGTGTGTGTGCAGGTGAACGGTAAGCGGATTCCCACATCGACACGACAACAGCCAAGAGAAATACCATCAATCTGCTGCTTGTTATGATTTGAAAAAACATCAAAACCAATCGGAGCACTTTATTCTTCAGTGGGATTAGACCACAAAAACAGAGCAGAGATGTATTATACCTGCACGTGACGCTTCTAGAAAATTCCGTTCGGTTCGTCAGAAAGGTAGATAACGTAGATGTCGTTTGATGTAAAGATCTCCAAAGATCTACAGGGACATCACAGTCTGGGGATCCACTGATCTTGTGATCTGGAAGACAGTGATATAAAGATGTTGTGCATCTGCCAAAGAATCCATTAGCGATTTTTGATGCATGCTAATTAAATGCTAGTGTTTACTAAAGATCATTGGGTGTATACTGGAGACTGCGTTTATGGTGATTAACCTACATTGAGGAAACGTTTAGGAACGTTTGATAGCGGTTTTCCTTCTCTGCGACTTTGCGCTGGAAAGTCGGCGTGTGTGTGTTTCCTCAAAGCTGCTAAGACCTTATCACATTCTACTTGATCACCGAAAGCCCTGCTCAGTGTTAGCAATGACATCACTGACGTTTTCCTGTGCACGCTCTTTTGGTCCAGATGTTCTCCGTCCCATGGGAGCATGTCCATGTGTGTCTGTGTAAAGGAGTGGAATTTTGGGACACTTCCATGCGTCCGTCCGTCCCTTTACGTGCTATCGTATTTAAACGTAGTTTCCGTTTTCTGGACTTTGAAGATTCCCGGGTCAGACAAGCGTATGTGTGAGCAAGCAAGAAAAAGGGAAAGAGAGAGAGAAAGAAAGAGAGAGAGAAAGAGAGAGAGAGAGAGAGAGAGAGAGAGAGAGAGAGAGAGGGGAAAAAAGAAAACCAGCTTAGTTCATACGCTGACCCTGCAGATAGCGATCGGTCGAAAAACACCACTTAATTTGTTTTCCTTTCAGAGCGCAATTAGCACTGTAATAGCAGAGACACGCTGGTGTGTGTGCGCGTGTGTGGAGATCAGCGTTTTCTCACTAAGTGCCATTTCCCAGAGCTGTTGAGAGGCTGCCTAATGTCCTGAGAGGTTTTTTAAGAGGTCACTCCAGCGTCATTAGAGAATCGCGTTCGGCGTGTAGAAATGCGTTTGAGGATAAAGAGGTGTTCAGGACGCCGGCGCTGGAACGCTTACTGAAACGAGATATTTCATTAGAGAAATGAGAGCGCGGATGGAGTCATTACGCTCGTTTTTTTTTCCCTTCTCTCGCTCTCAAGAAAAAAAAAGAAAAAAAAAAAAACACAAGGGCCTTCAAGCAGTTTGGTTCATTTCAGGCCTAAAAAACACGAGCCAACGGTTCAGGTCAAGAGGTTCAGCGCAGTCATGTAAAACCAGTCCTGATTCGATTTGAGCCACGATCCGGACAGATAGTCTTACAACGAATAAAACAAACACATTTAATCCATTTATCTAGTTTATTAGTTTTATAACTATAAGTGGGGCAAGTTTGGAAGTCGGAAACGTAGACTTACTCTTTTTTTGCTTTTGGGTGATTGAGGGGTAACAAAAAAATTTATATATATATATAAATTTAATATCTTTTTTAATTTTTTAAGAATTTTTTTTATTCAGGAAAAAAGTTCTAAAGGTAAAGTCATCATGCAGGTGAGGAGTGACATTTTTTTATGAATAAAACTTCTACAACACAGTTCGTGCATTTCACCACTCGGACTTCAGTGGTGTCCTAAGAAATCACCTTAAACCATCTTTAGATTGCTTGCGATCCTCAAGGGGTCAGCATCTTCTTTTTGAAGGTCTGAAATCATCTTTAGGTGGCAGGCAACACCATGGATGGGCATTTTCTGGTGAACTTGTGGGACAAACTCATGGTGATTGGGTACAGTGCACTGGAAAAGGAGACTCCTTCCATAAGCGCTTAAACATCTGGCTCCAAAAAAATACAGATGTTTGAGCATCCTGCAAACGAGTCTCTACGTTACTACGGAAACGCATGAATCGACAAACAAATCCGCAAATCAACAAACTAATCGACCTTGTGTAATCTCGCCGCATAGTGGTGGAAATGCGCTATTATTTTACTATCATTTACAGGATAACGTAAACCCCTCTTACGCATACACACACTATTCAAAGACTCAAAGTCCCCATCAGGCCCTAATTGATATATCCCAGCTTCAGTGTGTGTGTGTGTGTGTGTGTGTGTGTGTGTGTGTATACGGTACGAGTCTGGTCCAATCGTGCCGTTCCACTCGCTGGGTTTTAATTGAGTCCACATTAAAATTTACTTATAAAATAATAATGGGCTCCCATGCAAATGAAGCCGCTATATTGCCCCGGCGCCATTTCCATATCCACAAGCGGCCGGGGAGTTCAGAAATCAATACGGATGATTAATATTATATGGGCTACAGGAATAATTAAAATCCATTTCCGTTGCGCGAAGTCGCTGGAGCTTGGCGTAACAGTTTTTTTTTTTTTTCTTTTTCGCCGCGCTTTAATTTAATACAAGGGGCCCCGGATCGCAGTTTCAATTACCGAGCGGTGGAATAATAATAAAAATAATAATATCGCCCAGTTAAAAATTACACTTTCAAATATATGTTATTTAATTTTGTCTGATTGAATACATTTAGGGATTAATTTCCTGTTTTTTTTTTTCTCTTCGGGCGTGAACATATTGCGGAACGAAATCAGGGCTTCGGTTCGAGTGGATTCGAATGCAGATTTGATGGCTGGTAATAATAATAATAATTTTTTAAAAATAGCATTAAACAGCCATCACGCTGTTTACTGAAATAAAGCCATTTCTAATTTCTAATGGAGCGATTATAGAGTTTTGCCTATAGGTGCTAGCTACTCTGAGATTTATTTTTTTTCTTTTCCCAGGCCGAATTTGGCAAGAGATCAGCACATCATCAGATTCTTCACGTCTTCCTCAGGAGGGTGCTTCGTTTAGACCACGCTGTTTTCCTCGTCTACCGCATGATTATAGCATTATAATGTCCTGGATTATGATTATGACTCTGTTAATGACGTCGGCATATTGATAAAAAAAAAAAACATAATTAAAAAAACGCGTCTTTTCCGGGGCGTTTTTTCTTCTCCACCGGTGGCTCACCTGGCTCCCCTCAAACCTCCAGTAACCCCCTCCACTTAAGGAATGGGTGACTTGTTTGAAGCAAAGGCAAATCTTTGTTTTTAATGAAAGCATGGCGTCATTAGCATTCCGTTTGCATAACGGATTGATTGCATGCATTTGCATGTCCTCCGTGGATCAGGGTTCTGAGAGAAAGCGAGCGCCTTGAAACGCTGAGGTGAAATGACGACCGTTATGTTCTCAAACAAGCGATTACATCTTGGGTACCTTGCAGGGTCAATGTCGAGGATTTCGCGCATTCTTTGTCCCCCGTATTGAATGCGCCTTGATAGTAACCACGTTATTCGCTTGCATTGACGTTTTGCAGACCAGAACGCTTGGATCCGTGGTTCAGCGCTAATTGGTGAGGCAGGAACAATGAGGAGGAGGATGAGGAATAGGGAGGAGCAGGATTTGCATGAATGCTGGGGAGTTCCGAGTGCAAACGCCTTGTTTTTTGTGTCTGATGTAATAAAATTAATAGTCCGGAATAAAAAAAATGATTGCAATCTTTCTTTAATGCCTTGTTGAGGCTGGTAGGTTACGGGTTAAGGCTGTGGGTTACTGATTAGAAGGTTGGAGGTTCAAGCCCCGGTATTGCCAGGTTGCCAATTTGTGGGCCCTTAAACAAGGCCCTTAATACTCTGTACTCCGCTGTATCATGGCTGACCCTGCTTTGTAAACCCAGCTTCCTAACATTGTTCGAATTTTCATTTTTGTTCTGTTAATATTTATAATAAAAAATGATGGTCAGTGGGAGTGGATTTGAGTGGGATTTAACATTTACACAAACACACACACCTGTAGACAAAACATAAAAGCCAAACACACACACCTGTAGACAAAACATAAAAGCCAAACAAAAGCGGAATACCCCCTTGAACAGTCGCTTTCTCGCCATCCCGCTGACCTACTGTTAAAAATCCAAATCCTTTATATAATTAAGGAAACTGTTTGCTGTAACACAATGGCGCTTCCCCTCTTCACTTGTGTAAACACAGCGCATCATTATCGGGTCACCGGCGTCTCGGGAGAAGCCTGTGCTCGACTCGCTCTTCACCGTCTCTCCGCCGGTTTTGGTGTTTAATTATGCTGCTCGCGTGATTACCAGGTAAAGCAAATTATGCCCTTTTCGTCTGGCAGCAGATAAATCTTGACTTCAATTTGCCGTAATGCCGCGTGTAATTTTTAAGGCGCGCTTACACGTTTTTGCTCTTTTCCGCCTGCATCATTAGTGGCTCGGAGTATTAGATATACGTTTCGCGGCGGCTTAATTTAGTCTCGCAGGAGCACTTGCCAGAATGCAGCTGCTCCCGGGGTTCCTTACCGGAGCCTCTTTATTTGTTTCTTTTATATCTGCTGTGATTGAACGCGATCTGGAGGGACGCGAGGGTCAACCCCTCTGCGGAATTCATGCAAATCCCAAAAAGATCTGAGTGGATTGCTGGGAAAGTTGTTAGGAAGAGGGGACATGGAGATGTCGAGTACATGTGGATTACATGTGGAATTCCTTGGCGCTGACCCCCATCTATGATTTGTGCTAGGTGGACGTTCAAGCTTTCAAATCCGTTATTAGTTTTCGTTGGGTCTCCTCCAAACTTTGGCCTCGATTTCTCTTCTTTTCAAAGATGGAATATTTCCCTCGAATCCTCCCCCGAAAGTGCACCTTGCGAACCGGAGGGCAAAGACGCGAACCGTACGCACATTAAGCGCATTCCTGTAGCTTTGCCTGTAGCATGACAAAGCCATATTCTTTATGGATGATGTCAGATTTATCTGCTAACACATGTCCCAGTGTGTGTAAGCCTCCCAGGCGGAGACCCTGCTTAACATCTGGAGGCGTTCAGAGGCCACGGGGCGCTCGCGAACAGCCTCGCTGTTATTTCAACACACACCATTACTGCACAATCTCGCCTTTCTCCTTCCATCCATCGTTTTTCCCTATGACCCGGCCTCCCTGTGGTCATCCGGAGAGCGAACGACAGGGCTCCGACACCCGCTGAGAGTGAAAACCTTTTCCTCAAACCTTTTTGGAGGAGGAGGAGGAGGAGGAAGGGGAACAGGGCCGCCTGTGTGCGCAGGTTACCGTGGGGAGCCCGGGCTTTGGACGCAGGCCCAGATCAATGTGACCTAAATTCAAATTGCGAATTACAGGGCTGTCAGTGGGAAAGGACACTCTGCAAATGAGCTCAGGCAGTGCAGGGCCCCTGGGGACCCCCCCCACTCTGAAAAAGGTCCCCCTACCCCACACCTCCTTCACCTCTACCCCACCGATTTAATAAGTTCCAAATGGGCGACCCGGCTCTAGCCACACTAACCTCCAGCCTCAGCAGCCGGGGGGCGCCACTGCACACGTAGCAACGTGTCGAAGTTCGCCAATGTACCTGTCTAACCAGAGGAAACACATGAAGGGGTGATTGGCGGAAAAATGGTCCATGTTTCAGAAACGTGGCTAAAATCGATGCCAGGTGACCCACCTTGCTAACCGAATTGTATGTCATAGCACTGTAAAGAAGCAGCGTGATCAAGGCTTTGCCGTGCACCAATTACATGGCAACAAGATACAAAGGCTGGCCGGAGCATCTGAGGATTCCTGGACCCCCCCTGTCTCTGGTTTGCATTAAACGGATATTATTTTTGATTAGGTATAGTAAGGTGAAGAATACTGTACAAGCAATCAGAGTTTGGAAAATGCATAGAAATATTCAGCAAAAGAGATTTTTGGGTAAATTGGTTTTGTTTGGGTTTTTAGTTAAACTGCTACTCCTACAGTGAAAACCAGCCCATATACCTGACAACATTTTGGAAATACGATCAACTATGGACACTTGTAAAAACGAACTGTTTGAGTGATGAAAGAAACTGAGTTTTCTCTTTCAAGAAAATAAATAAATAAATAAAATACTGCTACTAATCAACAAACAAACAAACAAAAAAAATACTGCTACTAATGAACAAACAAATAAATAAATAAATGTGTTTTCTTTACACATTGTTGCAGAATAAAATTGGTTGTTGTAAAAAATTATCAATTAAATAGAAAACTGAAAATCCCTGCAAGTTAGTACACATGAACACTATGTACGTTTTTGGGTTTCATTAAAATAAAAATGTTTGTGCGCACATGACTTTTGTGGTAAAAAAAAATATATAAATTAAAAATCACTTTTATCATGAAAAAAATACAAAAAACACTGGTACTGAAGACTCCTTCCATAAAATTACATGAACAGGTTACTGGATTTGTTCACAGGCAACAATCAGGTGGGTTTTTTTTTTTTAACCATTTCTGTTACATCACCGTGAATTTGTATTTTCGTGGACAGTTCTTTGACCTCGTTCCTTCCTTCCTGACTTTCAGGAACCAAAATGAATGTATGTTACAAGACAGCAGGCTCAATATACCCTGAAAGAGGAGATGTGAAATAAAATTAAAGAAAAAAAGAATATCAAGGATTTGTGAAGAATAAAAGAACGAGAAGGTGCGTCAAAAATCTACGAAAGGAATAAAAATACCACCCCCCCCCCCCCCCCCCCCCCCCCCCCCCATCACCCACTTCCTATATACGGCATACAGCAACCCATAAGGGAACGCAGGCCTTTTTGATTGCCTCCGATAGCATATGCTAATTGTTGATTGTCTCCAATATTATATGCTAATTGTCACGAATTAGCATAATTCATTAACATTTGGGTTCTAATTACACGCCGAAATAAAGGCGAACTCTGCCGCGGCGCCGTGTGCCCCGACTCCCTGATGCGCTCTGCCAATTCCATTCTGCATATTGCCCAGGCAGTCGAAGAGCGAGAGCGGGGTAGGGGCCGAACGTGCAGCGCTATTCCCTGATCAGAAAAACGCTTCGGCTTTTTTTCCTCTCCATTTTTTATCTTTCGCTCTTCGTTGGCCTGCAGGTGAGACAGGAAGCCAGCGCTCGTATTTATTTACCCAAAAATATAAAAAATTTTGTTTGAAAATGCAAATCAGCGGCAGTGGTGTTTTCATGTCTGCTAATGAACGCCGCGTTTGGAGGAAATTTACAGGAACAAAAGGGAAATTAGTCAACTTTTGTTTCTCGTGTGTATGATGCTGTGTGTGTGTGTGTGTGTGTGTGTGTGTGTGTGAGAGCATTATTACAGCTGTATGTGCTCGATATTTAATCTTCTATTCTCTTTGAACGGCTCTCATTAAGGCTCATTAATGAGATTTTTTCATTACTTCCCCCAATGTTCTGGAAAAAACACAAAACACAAAGTAGATTAAAAAATTCTATTCTTTTCTTTCTTTTTTTTCATTTAGCACGTTTTGGGGATGATTCCGTTCAGACGTGTTACCATTGAAATGCCATACAAGCGCACACACACACACACACACACACACACACACACACACACACACACACACACTTATTATCCTTGGATAAATTGGTGATTAGTCTTAGTTACAGCGAATTATCTTTAACATTTAATATGTGTTGTGTACACGTTTACGGCGTTTGCCAGACGCTCTTATAACTACCTTACAACTAAACAGGTAAGGGGTTAAGGGCCTTGCTCAAGGGCCCAGCAGTGGCAGCTTGATGGTGCTGGGATTTGAACGTATGACCTTCGGATCCTTAACCACCGTGCTGCCACTTCCCATAACTACATTTATGTTTGGCAGATGCTCTTATCCAGAGCGACTTGTAATTACCTCAATCATACATCTGAGCAGGTGAGGGTAAAGGGCCTTGTTCAGGGGCCCAGCGCTGGCAGCTTATGAGTGGTGGTGGGATTTGAACTCTCAACCGTCTGATCAGAAGTCCAGCATCTTTAAACTAAGCTACATTACCACCTTCACCCACGGAAATGTGAAACGCGTAAATGATTAATATTAAAACCGCATTTGCGCGCACTTTCTTGTTGCAAGTAGGTAAATAGCTTGATAGCAAGATAGATAAATAGATGAAGGAACACGGCAGTGAAATGCAGTTTAGCATCTACCAGAAGTGCAAATAACCGAGTGTAACATATGTAAACGTTTTAATAAAATTTTCACATTCATTTATTTATTTATTTTTTATCAACTAAATTCATGCCAATGGAATTGGATACTTAATTGAATCACTATAATAAAAATGTATTGAATTAATTTGATTTATTCCAGTTAATTTTTATAAAATATTATATTTTGTACAAGGTATAGAATGTAATTCGCTCATGCTTTCTAGAAAAGAGGACAATTAATTCAATAAATAAAAACACACACACACACACACACACACACACACACACACACACACACACACACCCTTGTATTTGTCTTTTGAAGAGAAATAAACACTGGTACTGGAGACTACTTCCAAAAAGCTTCCATGAACATGTCCTTACAAGAAACAAAATTGTTTATTGGCATCGAACCAATCACGTTTTTCGTTTTGTTTTTGTTTGTTTTTGTATTTTTGCAATTTTTAAAACCACCCTTGTATTTGTCTTTTAAAGAGAAATAAACACTGGTACTGGAGACTACTTCCAAAAAGCTTCCATGAACATGTCCTTACAAGAAACAAAATTGTTTATTGGCATCGAACCAATCACGTTTTTGGTTTTGTTTTTGTTTGTTTTTGTATTTTTGCAATTTTTAAAACTTCAGCTCACTCCTTTGACGTAACGATGACGCGACTGATCAGATCTCGCACCGTGTGACGTCGTTCCCTCTCGGATCGAAGGTTTGTGATGAGAAAAGTGATAAGAACACTTGTTTTTTCATGGAAATGAATTGTGGAAAGGAGCAAGATTCGTCAAATGTGTGTGTGTGTGTTAAATGTGTAGGATGTGCACAAAGAAGTGCCTTGAATGGGTTCCAACTGCCTCCTCTTCGTAGAGGCGGAGCCAGGCAAAATTCCCAAGGACAGGATTTAGGGGCCACACAGAGAAGCCCAACGAGACATGGCCAGAAGTGAGGTAATTGAACAGAGCTTTATGTGTGTGTGTGAAAGAGGGTGTGTGAGGCCTCCTCTCAAGCAGTGATCCTCCTGAGAGAGACTCTGGGAGAATGGGAGGGTTTTAATGAATGGAGACTGTCATTAAAATGATAACTATTTCCTCTGAGATCATATCCAATTTAAATGGAAAAGGAAAAATATTAGAGAAGACGTACGGGGAGCAAAAAAAAAAATCCGGGAGAACAAAAAAAAAAAAAGAGGTAATTGAAAGATCTTGAATTTTCCCTCAAAAAGCAGAACTTTTCCGAACGTTTCCGAGAGGAAAAGTTGAGGACGGATCTCGAAATCGCTTTCCGCCGACGTCTGTTTTTCCCAGCGCATGTTTCATCTGCCTCAAAAAAAAAAACGGTCCGACCTTCGACCTATGCGAGGCGGTAAATCACTTCGAATCTATTTCAGTTTAAAAAAAAAAAAAAAAAACACAGCTGTAGCAACACCAGAAGTTCAGGGTCGTAATAAAGTGAGGAACGGTATTTCCGGGAACACGGGGAGGAAGTGTGTGCAAGATCAATTATAGGTGAGATGAATTCTCTTGGACGGATTTCAGGTGAGCTGCGAGATGAAACGAGACGGTGTTGATAAGCGAGAGAGGAACGCGAGACGCTTTTTTAGCGTATTTGGAAACAAACGGCGGTGAGAAGCAGATGGGAAACACGTGGAGAAATTCTTTTCTCAATGACATCTCAGCATCTCAAGAAAACATGCAGGTCCCCGGCGTAGACGCAAAACCGCGAGGATTTTATTCATGTAGATATTCAGTGTTTTGGGTTTCGCAGATTTCCCTTTAATACTATTAAAAATGTCCTCTCGAGGTTCGAATGGTCTCTCAAAAGGTAGAGACATCTTCGAATTTGACAAAAGTATTGGGACACTGGACTTATGCAGCCAGATGTGCTTCTTTCCCAAACTTGGAATGGGATGTTCTGGAAACAAACGGCGGTGAGAAGCAGATGGGAAACACGTGGAGAAATTCTTTTCTCAATGGCATCTCAGCATCTCAAGAAAACATGCAGGTCCCCGGCGTAGACGCAAAACCGCGAGGATTTTATTCATGTAGATATTCAGTGTTTTGGGTTTCGCAGATTTCCCTTTAATACTATTAAAAATGTCCTCTCGAAGTTCGAATGGTCTCTCAAAGGTAAAGACATCTTCGAATTTGACAAAAGTAATTGGCGTCTATTGTTAATCCCTGATGACGCTGTACAAGCAAAAGTATTGGGACACTGGACTTATGCAGACAGATGTGCTTCTTTCCCAAACTTGGAATGGGATGTTCAGTAAGAACATACCATTCTCGTGGTCAGGTGTCCACAAACGTTTATAATTAAATATTTCAAATAGTAAAACAAATGACAAGGATGTGGGCAACCTCAATGCAAATAAATTAGTTGAGGGTTGCCTTATTCCCACTTCTCTTTCCAGAGATGTTGGATAGAAATCAGAGCTCATAAAAGGCCATTTGGGAATAGTTCAGAGTTTGGTTCTTAGCTTTTCTTGGGTGCAATATTTAAGTTGTAGGTTTTGGGTCATTTATTGTCTGCCAAATGCCATAAATGTAAATGTGGACCTGAGATTCCTTTGTGCCCCGTATAGATTCGAGGCTCCCCGTTCCAGATGCAGCAAAGTGGCCCCCAAATCATAATTAAGCCTCCTGTTTCTCAATAGGCATCATCTTGAAACCTTTGCCTAATTTCTTCCATTAAACATACAGCTGAGGACGAAAAATGCAGTTGTGTCTCATCGGTCCGACGGACATTTTCCAGAGAAACATTGTGGCTTTACAAAAAAAACATTTGGTTTGAAACATTACTTTAATCCAATTCATTATTGAGTGGTTAAGGCATTGGACTTTGGATCAGAACGTTGCAAGTTTAAATTCCAGCCACACCAAGCTGCACTCCTGGGCCCCTGAGCAAGACCCTTAAACCCATAGCTACTCAGTTGTATGAACAAGATGAATGTAAGTTGGTTGGGACAAAGGCGTCTACCAACAGCCGTAAATGTAAAAAATAAATACTAATAATAATAATAAATTAAAGCAACACCTATGGCTGATAATAGAAAGACTCGCTCCAAAATGTTAACCATCCCAAAGAAAACATTCCTAGTTCCAAGCACCAGAGGTCCTCGGGTCAGGTCCTCGGAGTGGTATCGTTCCTGACGGCCTCTCTCTCACTTATGGAAGGTGAGCATACACTACCTTTGCTGGGTTTGGAAACACCTCTATATTTCCTGAACATTGTTAGTGAAAGTCCTAATTGAAAGCTATTAGTTGCCCTGTGGCCTGACAGTCCTTATGGGAGAACTCATGGAAAAGTCCGGAATCTCAGCGGCCCGCCGCAACTCCCACACAGTGGAGCAGATGTCTAAGCTGCCTTTGTGTACGTCGCAGATTAGCATGACAAAATAATCCATTAAGTGCATTATGTATGCTCAAAAGCACTCCGTATTGGATATGGAGTGACATGGGTTTATTAGGCTTGATGAGATTATAGAGTACTTGAACAAATAACGAACATCCGTGAGTTCTTGTCTCTTTGACCGCTCTCACCTTGGCCTCGTTTGAAATAATCAATCTCGCCCGCCAATATAACCAAACCAAAAACTTTCCTAGTAGTATGTATGTATGTGTATATACATAGACACACACAGCACCCAGGGATTTTACAATGTTTTTACACACATTATATGGACACTCATTAGCTTATAAGCATCACTCAAGCGGTTCTGGGAAACACTTACCTAATGAGTGTTGCTATAATTTCAATAATTGGACAGCACCCTTTGTGGACAGTCTCAAAACAAATAGTTTGCCGTCTCTCCGTCTGCCGGAGGCGCAAAAACAAGACGTACCAAATCAACCGTCTCGGTAACAGTAGCGCTCTGAGAACAGCTGCAGCAAACCTGCCCCTTCTATTCAATACCACATGGATCAATGGGGGAGTGGAGGAAGGGGGTATTGGGGTGGGTTTGGAGTGTTTATCAAAGAAATTACTGATCATAACATCATCCTTATGGGTCTCGGAAGGAACGCCGAGCCCATCTTGCAGATTACTGCTTGATGAGAAAAAATGCAATTAAAATGTCAAATACTTTTTATTAGAAGCCGCCTGCCCTGTCGAGTCGAGCGTTCCCAGGGGTCGGCAGTAAGTATTAAATGGATGGCAAAACAAAAACATGCAGACAGAATTAGACAGTATTACTGTAAGAAGGAAACAACAAATTAGGCTTATTGGAACCTTTTTTTTTTTTACCCACAGCTGATCTGCAAGGCCTGCTCTTTAGAACCAATTCTCATTGGGTGGTGACAATTCTATAGTAAGACTGGCTCAAGGGGCTCTAATGCTACCTTTTGGTTACCAGACAGTCCTATTCCTTTTGAGTGCACTTTCATTTACCATTTGTGCAAAAGAAAGATGAGGGTCTTGCTCAAAGAGCCATCAAGTGGCAGCACAGCGATTTAAACTCACAACCTTACCAATCTTGCAACAGTCCAAATGCCCTTCGGACTGCGAAGACAGGTTAGCAATTGTGAAGCTTAGTGAAGCCTTACTTGTTAAATAGAACAGCAGAGAAAATTGTAAGCTTGGAGTATTTAGACCAGCATCCTTTAGAGACTCATTAGTTGATGCAATCAAAAAAGACCATGAATTAAAGCAATATATTCCAAATGTGGCCCCACCTGGTCCATGGCTACCTCAATTCAATCAAGTTTATTTTAAGAGTGCTTTACACAATGGATATTGTCTTGAAACAGGTTAACAGGATGTAAGAATTATAGAACAAAACTGTAAATATAAGTGAATTATGTGTGCCTGTCTGTGGCAAGGTAAAACTCTCTTAGATGGCATGAGGAGAAACCCTACTTAAAAGAGGAACTTGTCCATTTGGGTGACACCAAGGGTGATTACAAATCATTAAAATATTACAAACACTGTCGAGTGAGAAATATCATGAGCACCGGAGTGTGTGATTATGAGTAATGTCTTCTACAGTCTGTTGGAGTTTCTGAGCAACAAATTAGCTATTCATCTGAGATCATTATGGATTCAACACTAACTCCTGCATTTCACAGCCTTTAAATGTTCAACCATGGAGAAACTGCATATGTAGAATTTTTGTTTTTTGGACTATTGATTTAGAAGTTGTTTTTCTTCTTAATCAAAGTCAGAAATCTTCATGAAGTGGGATCTAAGTGGCGCTGGTACATCTCTAGATACTTCAGGATCCTCAAGGATCAGGATCTTCTCTTTGAAAGTCAGGTCTAATTTCTTAAGAGAGAGCAGGACTAGTACTGAGTGGGAGGTCTAAATGACAGAGATGGTATAGATGCTGATTTACCCACTTAATTTATAGTTTACAGAACCCAGCTATTAGGGAAGCACAAGCAGTGCACTCTTAGTGTCTGTCCCAAGCCCGGATAAATGGGGAGGGCTGCGTTACGAAGGGCATCCAGCTTAAAACATGTGCCAAATCAAATATGCGGATCATGAATCAGAATTTCATACCAGATCGGTCGAGGTCCGGTTTACCAATGACCGCCACAGGTATCGTTAGCCAACAGGGTACCGGTGGAAATTGGGCTACTGTTGGCCAAGGGAGGAGAAGGAGAGGAGGAAGACATCTACAGAGACGGCAGGAAAAGGAGAAGTGGAAGAGAGTGGAGGTTCGGGTTGGCACTTTAAATGTTGGTACTACGACGGGTAAAGGGAGAGAGGTAGCTGATATGATGGAGAGGAGAAAGGTAGATATGCTGTGTGTTCAGGAGACCAAGTGGAAAGGGGGTAAGACCAGGAACATTGGTAGTGGGTTTAAACTGTTCTATCATGGTGTGGAGGGAAAGAGAAATGGTGTAGGGGTGATTCTGAAGGAAGAGTACAGTAAGAGTGTAGTGGAGGTGAAGAGAGTTTCTGATAGGGTGATGAACATGAAGTTGAAGGGGTGATGATAAATGTCATCAGTGCCTATGCTCCACAAGTGGGTTTTCTGGAGTGAGTTAGATGAAGTGGTAGAAGGTGTACCTAGGAATAAATGATTGGTGATTGGGGAAGACTTTAATGGGCATGTAGGTGAAGGGAACAAATGTGAAGAGGGGGTGATGGGTAGGTATGGGTTTAAGGAGAGGAATGTGGAAGGGCAGATGGTGGTAGATTTTGCTAAAAGGATAAAAATGGCAGTGGTGAACACATATTTTAAGAAGAAGGAGGATCATAGGTGACGTATAAGAGTGGAGGAAGGTGCACACAGGTGGACTATGTTCTATGTAGAAGATGCAACCTGAACGAGATTGGAGACTGTGAGGTTTTGGCAGGGGACAGTGTAGCTAAAAAGTTTAAAAAGTATAAAAAGTTTAACAACCGTTTTGGTGACCTTTCCTTACGATGTCCAGCTTATCTTAAAAAGGCCGTCTTCTAAATGTCCTTGTAAGTGCAACCAAATCAGTTTCTTCTCCTCTGTCAGGCATTGTGGAATGAAAACAGCTATTAAGTCCAGATAAATATACCTACGCTTGTGCAGTTTGCTACAGATGCGGAATGAGAATTCTGACTAGCGCCCTCTCTGCCCGCCCAATCAAAGGACGTGAAAATGGCGAAGTGTTTGGATACCTTTTTAAGGGCCCTTACAATTCATAATGGCTGAAATCTGATTAGATAGAAATTCAAACTGAAAAATAAACTGAAAAAATGCTATGAAATGAAGAAAAGAGACTAATTAAATACATATTCATGGACAAAAGTATATTCAAATGCAAGTCAGTGATAAGATGTTTGGTTAGGCCTGCACAGGAAGCATTGCTGGCCCTAACAGCCTGCAACTGAGTAAATACATTCAAACAATAACCAGAGAAACAACAAAAACTACCAAGAAGATGGTGCACTCGTTACTGCTACACTGCTTTAAGCACTGGTTTAAATAAAGACCAAAGAACCCAAATGATTGAATGGACTGCAAATGGATGTAATTAAGCAAAGTTTTAAATGACTCGCCATTGGTTAATTTTTCGTCTTCTTCCCTTTTATGCGTGTTATAATTTCAAGTTAGTTAATTAGTTCATTCGTTCAGAATTAATAATTTACTATGGAAATGTTGACAGCATAATGACCTTTAAAAGTCTCATTTGTTGTGCTAGGCCTGGTGAGATGACACTGGTGTGGCGGGAAGAAATGGAAACAAAAGCGGAAGAAATAGAAGATTGTTAATGTATTTTAACAATAGGTCCCCCGTGTATTCATTAGCATGAGCGGTTTGAATTATTTTACAGCCATTTGTAATTAGTATCTGTGAGAGTTATTGCCATAATCATCGTCAAGTTCTCCTCTGGATTCCTTTGGTTAACAATTAAACTTTGCTGTTCTTATAGTTGGTGTGGGGAAACGGACATTCGTAAAGCTTGCACTTGTAAAACTAATAAAAACTGTAGGGTTCCTTTAGGAGGGGTTTGATCATTTCATAGTTATGAGGTTTTGTTCCAAGTTCAAAGCAGCTCTTAATAAGGCTATTGCAGCAGGCATGGGTTAGTCTGAAGATGGTGGGGTTTAGACTTCGGAACCAGCGGATGTCAAAATTACTTATTATTGTTCACTAATTTTCTTGGCACATTTCGAATGCATAATATATCGCAGAACTAACCTTTTGTTTGCGCTTAATGGTGCGTCTGAGCAAAGCTGGACTTTGGATAGATAATTGTGGTATTTTCGAATTATTCTGTACAGTCTTTGTTGTACGTAAAGATGTCTGATGACGTGGCCATTCGTTTGCAGCATCTTTAGCGAACAAATCGTGGCCCGGCCTGGGAACAATGCAGGTGCGGTGAGCATACCCCCTCGACAAGATCCTACTACTTCTGGCATTTTTTCGGGAGGGAAGGAAACTAAATACCCCGGAGGAAAATACAGTTACAAAATCCATGGTTCCACACTGGGGCGCGAACTCTTCCGTCCCAACAGACAGCGAGTCGCCCTCTTAACTCCTACCCCAATCTGGTCAGTTTAATTACCGTCTCTTTAATAAAGCTACCAAGCTTCTAACTTTTCATTATTCATTTACATGCCTGCCAACACCCAAACCATCTCCCCACCTGAATGCAACCTTTTTCAGCATAGACGATGTCTAGCAGGTACCTGGGGTTTTAAAACTCGCCAGTAACGGAAGAGTTAAAGCTGGTGAGCAGGAATGAGGATGGACTCCGTCACCCATGGGCCTCAGTCCTTCTCATCACACTTCATCATTCTTGGAGCTGGGGCCATTTTCTCTCCCCGCTCCTGCCGCTGCTTTTATTTCCTCCTCTTTTAGTGCCCATCTAATGGCTTATTTATTACATCCATACTTTATAAGGAGGATCCTGTGTGGCCTAATTAAGGGCCACACTTCTTTGGAATTCTATGATAATTATGGGCCTTCATTGTTTTAATATAAGTCCTCACCAGGCTGGAACTCTTGTTCACTCTCTGCATTCCCAGAGGGTCTTTTTTTTATAGGACCGATGAAGCCAGGGCAGAATGATGGTGGTTGTTTATATGACTGCTCTGAAAGTTGAGTCTCCTCCAGTCTCTTGTTTCAAAAGTCCTTCAGCGGGCTGCATACAGGTGGAGAAACTTGGCTGCAATAATGATCGGCTTCGAGGCCGTGCATTCCCTGCGAAAGATTGTGATCTGTTCAGGACTCGTTTTCATTTGGTGCAATTTATTCGATTCTTTTTGTCCTATTCCTACTTGTGCTGAGGATCAGGAGGCTCGGGAAGAGCTTCGGGTGCATGATTTCGTTTTTCTTTTTCAAATCTTTTGTGTATTTTAAAATTAATGCTACAATTAGATTGCTTTAGAGTCTAAAGAGACAGCCCGGCTCGAGAGAACATTGCTAAGCGGAGAACAACCGGCTTAAGTGCAAACGGCGCGTTTGCTTGCATTTCTTAACAGGAGCGCTTTCGAGTTTAGCTGCTATATAAACATTTCTCATCAAGCAGGAATGCTCCCGAAGGAAAGGTCGCACTGCTGAATAAGTTCTGGTTGGGATTTCTTGGAGACAAAACTGTACCCTGTATTTGTTGTTATGGGGAAAAGGAAAAAAAAAAAAATAAAAAATATATA
>MU551605.1:2087397-2104897 GCA_024362625.1 Silurus asotus
TTTTTTTTCATTTTCCTTTTTATCGATTAATACTTTATAATTACTTTTTCTTTCTTTAATCATAAATTCATTGATATTAATATATGTTTTCATTTTGTACAACTATTTTATAAAATTCTCTATTTTCCATAAATAGACATGAAAAAGCCATGAATGAATATTCAATGGAATTGGCTGCAAAGTACAAACTTTTTTCATTTTCCTTTTTATCGATTAATACTTTATAATTACTTTTTCTTTCTTTAATCATAAATTCATTGATATTAATATATGTTTTCATTTTGTACAACTATTTTATAAAATTCTCTATTTTCCATAAATAGACATGAAAAAGCCATGAATGAATATTCAATGGAATTGGCTGCAAAGTACAAACACATCACTTCATTTGGAAACACGTTATCTAAAATGGTGTCGTTTATACTTACGTCATTCATTCGGATTTTGCTCCCCCCTGTAATCGTCATGATGTTGTGACAGCTGCTGCGGTTTTTCACCTGAGCTGTGAAGTCATGCTGAATGCAGCGGTTTTTTTTCCTCTCATATGATTCAGTAACACCTGTCATCACTGCTGCTATCAGGTCTCATCAGCCCCGATGAGCTAGTCAACATCACACACACACACACACACACGATGCAGGAGTGTTGACACAACTCAAAACCCCCAGTGTCCATGGTGGCCATTTTGCAAACTCCAACATTTCCATCTTTCCATATTTACCACCCAAAATGGACACAATACTTGGTGACCTTCAGCCAAATACTGTATCTCCTGCAATGTCGCTCAAAAGACCAGAACGTTTAGTTCATCTTTTTTCCTGAGCAACTTTTCATCTTTTATTCCCCTATTCTTCTTCTTCTTCTTTTGGTTCTTCTTTCATTCTTTTCTTCCTGTGCAGTTCATCATTAAGGACCTTGCTCAGGGGCCCAATGAAGGGCTCCAGCTTGCAAGAGTGCTGAGTTTGACCTCACAACCTTTTAAACAGTCCATCTCCATCACGGTTAAGGATTCCTTGCAGCACTCGGTTGCTTTTTTCCCCTCGCTTCCAGCTCGTGTGAAAAATTTCCCTCAAAGCCTAAAGAAAAAAATCGGGTTTTCCCCCACTTAAAGCACATTTCCTGCGGCTTGTTCTCAGCCTCTTACACACTCCTACTCTCCTGTTTGTGTTTTTAGCTAAATCACCCATTAACCTTGAACACCATTGAGCCCTTTCACAAGCGGCTCCATGCCTCAGACTCTTCCTGGTTCCTTATAAAATGTTAACTGTGGAAAGAACTGTCGCCGAATCTGAATTCAGTGAGCAGCAGAGCCGTTAACGGATGTCTTTTTACACACGACTTGTTTCCCGCTTCCTTCACGGCTCGCTAGCGAGCTACAAAACTCTTGGCGCCGTTAGACAGAAGCTGAAGCGTGGGAAAAGCCCTAACACACCGAGGCCCACGTTCCTCATGTCGCTTTTTTCTAGTCGAGGGCTTGCTCAGTAGATCCTAAACGTTTTTTTCGATATAATGTCAATGTGTGGAGGTTTGGAGGTTTAGAAATCTGATGCAGGCATAGCTAGACTTATAAACTCTACAGTGATCCTTAACTGTTATATAACAATTAAGATAGCAAATAATACACATTTCTCTTTTCTCCTCCTACCCCATTTTCTCTTCTCTTGCTTCCACGAGGTACCAGTTTCCCCCAATTTCTTTCCGGACCTAACTGATCCATCCTAGCACCCTATTTCTGTATCCTAATCAGTTTTCTTGGACAAGTCTGTTTGACACACCCAAGAAATTTGTTTCCAGCTGTTGGTGAAGACCTGGAGAGTGGGCAGGGGAGCACCAACGTTTTTTTTCTGCATCAACAGCTCCTGTGGCAGACTGTACTTCCTTAATTGGCATAGAAAGTACATTCTCTGGTGGGCCTTGTTGAGTTTTTGTTGGACTCCCATTTCAAATCTTGGGAAATGGTAGTTTCCATAAACTTGAAGGTCTCCACAGATGACACTGAGCTGATGGATATTGTAAGGGGGAGTAGTGTTAAAGGGGTGTTACCTAAAGTCCACTATCATCTTCACAGTTTTGAAAGTGTTTAGCTCTAGGTTGTTCTGACTGCACAATAGCACCAGCCGCTTAACCTCCTGCTGAAATGCTGACACGTTGCCGTCTTGGATGAGTCCAAATTTTAGAAGTTTAAAAGTTGGGTCACTGGAGAATAGCAGTGGGGAGAAGACACATCCCTGAGGAGTGCCAGTGATGACTGTCCGAATACTGGAGTTTAGCTCCACCCAGCCTCACTTGTTGTTTTTCTGCATGTCAGGAGCTGGTGATCCACTGACAGATGGCAAGGGATACAGTGAGCTTTAGTAGTTTAGAGTGGAGATTTTCCAGAATTATTTTATTAAAACAGTTCAGGCATATTTCCCCAAGCTGTCAAGGTGTTGCAGAATGTAGTGCAGCCCCATGTTGACTGAGTCATCCACTGATCTGTTCGCTCTGTAGGCAAACTTTGCTGCATCCAACAGCTGTTACTTTCTTTAGGTGGGCCAAGTGCTCTAGTGAGCTGCTCAAAGGTCTTCATGACGACAGATGTCAAAGCAACAGGCCTGTCGTCATTCTGTCCTGGGATGGAGGGTTTCTTGGTGACCTGGATGAATTTGGCTAGTTTAAAGCAGCTTCAGTGATCTGTTCAAGTGGTCTAGGATGGATGAGAGGTGTGAAGATATTGTTTTCAATCCTGCAGTAGAAGTTGTTGAGGTCATCAGCCAAGTCTTTGATTGCTTCAGTGGGGATGGGTGGAGTTTGTGATGTCTTGCAGGCCTTTTCACACTGATGCAGGATTTTTAGTTGAAAATCAGCTTCTTTTGCTGATTCTGATCTCCTTTGTCAGTAGGTTTCTGGCCTGCTTAAACAGTGCTTTGTCCTCCCCACTGTAGGCATCTTCTTTGCCTGTCGAAGTTGTTTAAGTTTGGCGGTGAACCATGGCTTTTTGTTAATGAATGTTCAAAAGGTTTTGGTTGGCGCACACACACGTCTTCACAAAAACTGATGTAAGTATGGAGTTCTCTTTACTTAAATGGCTCTACATTCACAACTTAAAGACTAATGAGGTTACTATGGAGGGTTAAATTTACATTTGGACTGTCATTCAGGTGGATTGTTTGGATTACAATGGATTAGAGATGCATTTGCCATGAACAGTTTTGCTCCTCAGTCTCAATAAGTGAACGGTCGCTATGATCGAACTGTAATAAATGGCCGTTTGGTGTCACCCGTGGCTGAATTACGTTCCCTGGTTCCTCTCAGGTTTTTTTTTTTTTTTATACCATCTCAAAGTTTTTCCCTGCCCCTGTCTCTACTGGCTAGTGGGGAAAAGTAGTGGGATGAAGCAACTTATATGTCACTAAAAAGCATTCAACTTCAGCAAACAAAACTTATTTAAAAATAAAACGTATTGATTTTTATTCCGTTGTTTACTTGTGGTTAGCTAGACCAATAAAGCAAGAACATTTGCTAACCAACGAAATTTTTTTTTTTTAATAAACCTGGAATCAAAGTTAGACATATTAAGATGGGTTATTAGAATTTACCAGCTACCTAGCTAAACATTTTATTTGAAAACCTGAGGTAAAGCCAAATAATTCTAGCTAGGTCATTTGGCATTGTTAGCTAGGTCATTTGGCAGTAGTAGCTAGCCAAATACAGACTTTTAAAATTGGCTTTCTGGACTGAGGCACCATTAAAACACCATTTTAGCACGATTTGGTTTTGGTGTACTGGCTGGTTTTGTACAGGTTTGTTCTAGTCTTGTGCTACGTTGTTTCAGGTAACACTAGGTTCTAGAGGGGCATTGTTCCATTTCACTGGGTACTAAATTAAAATTAATTGCACTTGATGTGACTTAGAAGACATGATGTGACAAAATTTTGCTAGCATGCTAAATGATCTTAAATAAATAACTGCCGGTATGAGAGCGACTCAACGCATAAATAACTAAACTTCCAACAAAGCCTTAAATAACAAGACTAATCAAGTTGAAATTGAACACAGGTGTGTGTTAATGGAAAAAAACGAAAGACTAATGGAGGCTGCTAGGAATGGGAAGTCCAAGGTGGCTATTTTGTGAGATTGCCAGGCATCCTGGGAAATTGAGTTCATCGCTGTGGCATGACAGTAACTCATGTTGTGTTTTCTTTCTTCCTCCTTTTGTGAGTCAGAAAAAAGAAAGAAAGTGCCTGTTCATTTTCTCATTATTTCCCACAGCTTTTTAATATTATTATTTTATATTTGTTGAAATGATCAGATCAGCTGTTATGATAAGATGCACTCTTTTGGAAAGATGTTCCACTTGATTTTATGGAGATTTGTGTGAGATTTCATTCAGCCACAAGGGTGTTAGTAAATAAGCCTTACTAATGTAAGTGAGGTGAGAAGCTTTAAAGCAGATCTTAATGAAGCTGGATTTGTGCACAGAGGCATCGTCATGCTGGAACACGTTTAGGTCTCTAGTTCAAGTGAAAGAAAAAATTTCATGCTACTGCATCCAAAGGCATCTAGTGTATCTTTGTGGAAACATTTTGGGGAAGAATCACATCCGGCTGGAAAAGTTAGGTGTTTAAATACTTTTAGGCCAGTAAAAGTGTAGATCTGATTTAGATTTTTTTATCTTTCCAACAAAATGCTTTCTTAGGAAATGCGACTTTCTAGATTATACACCAAACATAAATTAATTAAAATAATTTCTTATCAATAAAATAATTTTTTATTAATAAATCCCTGGTGGTCTAGTGGTTAGGATTCGGCGCTCTCACCGCCGCGGCCCGGGTTTGATTCCCTGTCAGGGAACAAACCCCAGCCATTAGGGTTGAACAAGCCAGTGTCACAAAGGTCCCAAGGCTGGATAAATGGGAAGGGTTGGGTTAGGAAGAGCATCCAGCGTAAAAACATGTGCCAAATCGAACATGCGGATCATTAATACGGATGATCCGCTGTGGCGACCCCTAATGGGAGAAGCTACGAGAAAGTTTTTCATTTCTTATCATTAAAAAAATAATTAAATAACAAATTGGTATATTCAAGTCACTTTAATCGAACAACAAAAAAGGAGATAAAATTGTCAAAATGATTGTCAAAAAAATGCCCTATTTTTTACCTCAATGTTTCTTACAGTTCTTAAATTATTTATTTTTTTAATTACATATTTTGGCTACATAATAAAGAATTAACAAAGCAGCCTGTGGTAGTTTTAAGATTGTGTGTGTGTGTGTGTGTGTGTGTGTGTGTGTGTGTGTGTGTGTGCGTGTGCGTGTGTGCGTGTGTGTGTGAGCGTGCATCCAAAAATCACAACAGCAGTAAATTTGAACTATAAAGCCTTGACTAGCACTTTGATGCTGTTTGATATCAGACGAAGTATCAGATGTACAGGAAGCCTGTGTGTTATCTGCTGAGTGTGTGGGAGTGTATCAGCGCCTTACATATCTCACATCCCACACACACACTCGCCACACACACACACACACACACACAAAAGCACGGGCCAAAGTACACTCCAGACACCAAACACACAGATAATGCACTCTCAATCAGCTCTCCTTAAACCTCAAACAAAGGTTCTATATGGTGGATGTTCAGCCTGGATACATTCATTAAATAACACAATTTTATATTATTTTGTATGAATATATTATTATAATCCAGTTACCAGCGTGACACTAAAACAGGTAGTAATAATGACTACTTTTTACTTAAACACACATCAGAGCCCAAACTTTTTTACTTTACATTGAGTGCAGTCAGAACTTCAACTTTTACCAGAGTCTTTTAAAACATAAGTATCTGTACTTCTGCTGGAATGAAGGATGTGTGCACTTTTGGCATCTCTGCTGCTGCTACACATTTCATACAGTATATTTCAATTACATTAGAAATTCATTGATTTTACAGCATCTATATATAATAGATACCTTAATTCGAAGTGTATTATATTTTCGATTAATTTATTTTTATAGCACATTTAAATACAACTTTGTTGCCCAAAGTGCTTCACTAAATTTACTAAAATCCAAAGCCGTCTTCAATTGAGATCTAAAAAACCGCTATGGATGAAGCCTGCCGAATGTAAAGGGGGAAACTGTTCCACAGTTTGGGACCTACTACCAAAAAACAGTGATCACCTTTTGAAGTTTTATTGATTTTTAAGACCCTACAAGACTGCAGATATAATTTGGAGACAAATTATGTATCAATTTTATACTTGACTGGTAACCACTGAATGTTTGAAAAAGATGGAACACAACCCTCAGATAAGGAACTATTCACAATAGGCTGGTTTCAAACAGATCTTTTAAAAACCATGTTGGAGCAGAATCCAGTGGAGAAGAAGATGATTTTATGTGCCTTATTCTGCTAGAACTTGAAAGGAGACATGGTCAAAACGACAATCACTTGTCTAATTTTGTCAACCTTTCTCACAAAGAAGTTCAAGAAATACTCACATGTGAGGGAACTAGAATCTGAAAAATGTGCTCTCGCTGGGTTAAGCACAGAGGTTCAGACAAAGAGCAGTTTTCTCAATTAAATCTGAAAAGATTTTGTTCTTGATGCTTTAACTGATAGGTGATAAGATCAGTGCTGATCTTTTAGCACTGCATCTGCATTCAACTTTCTTACAAACCTGTCTAAGAGCACGTTCCAACACTAAACCACGGCCGAGTCTGAGGTTTAGACCTTTTAGGTCTAAGTGGAGCAAAATCGTTTATGAAGTCTAAACATATGGAATTAAAACAGCAGTCAGTTCCTCTGTATTTAAAGACGATCCAGAAACCAAAATGAAAGAAGGTCTTGGGCTTGCTGTGTGTGCCTCAACAAAACACTTTCACACACCAAAACATTTGATTTGACTTTAATTGTTCTGTGAGCAACTGCAATGTGTGGTTTATATTGGTTTCCTGTTGGATCCCATTGAAAAAAAGTGTTTCTTTTTTTTTTTCAAGCCAAATGTAATCTTTATTAGTCTGTTTCTGTACAAAAACCACGGTATCACAGAAAAAAAAAAAGAAAGAAAGAAAGAAAGAAAGAAAGAAAGAAAGAAAGAAAGAAGGAAAGAAAGAAAGAAAGAAAGGGAAAAAAACATGCATTTATGTACAGCACATTTACGTGTGAGAAGAGACGAAAGAGTCCTCCTCGGGTTCTAAAGACATTAATTAAACATTGTGCTTTTGATATACTTTCAATATATTTCAATATTTCACAAAGATCAGAAAGCAGTTTACCTTCTACCTTTCCCCCTTTTTTTCAACATCAGGGAAATAAAAAAGGAAAAAAAACAAAGTCAAACCCGGCGTTCTTCAACCTAAAAAACACCATAAAAACGCAACACGATGACAGACGGATAGACAGGTAAGTGTGTGTATGTTTGTGTTTGTGTGTGTATGTGTGTTTATGTGTAAGACAATGAACAGATTTTTTCACACGTACAGAACATAACAGTGATGACTTCATTTCATCGTTATGAAAAAAAAAAGAAAAAAGGAAGATATATCTTATAGTCACTCATCAACTCATAACCCTAATCTGGTATAGGAATTTACATCTAAATTCACCTGTACATATATTTCATTACATCTGCACCGTTTAGCATTCGGGTGTCAAATAGGCTCAGAGACGACGATCACGACAATCGTACGGATAAAACCCTTCAAAAATCCGGATAAAAAAGGAGCTTCGAATTCATATCCGGTAGTCGATCTCAATGTGTGACGTCATAGAATCGATTCCATGCTAATTAGCAGGAGGAAATCAAGCTAGCGTGCTAACTTTTATACCTGATGTGTATTCTGTATTATCTGGATAATTTAGAGATATATCAAAGGATGGATGGTAACTAGCAAAATACACTATAGTGACAAAAGTTTGTCGACACCTGATGTTCAAGATTTGCTGTCAGTATAAGCTTCTTCTGGGAAGATGTTTCACTAGATTTTTGTAGAGATTTGTGTGAGATCTCATTCAGCCACAAGGGTGGAAGTAAAGTCAGGTGCTGATGTAGGTAAAGCCTGGGGCACAGTCAGGATTGATATTTATTTATGTTCAGTAAAGTTGAGGTCTACAGTAACAGTTTTGGAAAAGAACCACATATGTTTGGAGAAGTCCGGTGTCCCAGTACTATTAGCCAAAATGGATACATGTCCTTACAGTCAATGAAAGATTGACACTCTGGGCAGCCACTTTGATTCGATGCCACTCGCTAAACTCAAACTCAAGAAGGACCACCTCAAGTTCTCAAGTAGAAATATCTTGAGTTGTGGTCATCATTGTTGATTTTTCCCAGTCGGAGGATTATGGTGAATAAAAATGTGGCTTATTTTATTTGTTAAGCATTACTTCATGCAGAAGGCTTGAAAAGAAAAACATCTATAGACTGTTGCCCAGCTGTCAGGTGGCCATATTCAACAAGTTGGTTTGTATACTCTAGATGCCAATTCAGGCTTTTATGACTTTTCTTGCTAGGAGACATTAATTTAGCACTCATGGAACGAGTCTCCAGTGTCAGTGCGCATAAACAGACAAGAGGGCAAGATTTTCTGTAGGATCTCTAAAGAATCCAAATAAAAATGTTTGTGGCTTGGATCGTTTTTCTATAACTTAACACACCACCATCGCATTTTATTCTATGGACTCTATAAACACCTATCGATCTTCTAGAATCTTTTGTTCTCGCTTTATTCAGATGGTCCAGGTTAGAGGTTTTGATGAATGTCAACACAGAACATCCCTAGCTCCTTCCTCATCCATGTCAAATTCACCTCTCTACAGTTTTCGTGTCGAGAAGCTGCTTCCAAACAGTCTCTACATGGTTTCTAGAATGGACAATCCAAATCAGAGTCACCATTGTTCTTTTTCCGCTCCATCTGCTGAACAAACCACGAGGAACCTCAGTCATGGTGTTGCAAAACTACATGGTGGTTATTTTGTATAATAGAAGTGAAGCAGTAAAAGCCTGACCAGAATTCGTCAAAGACTGAACACCTTTGGGATGAATGTGAACGCTGATTGCACTCCAGGCCTCCCCACCTCACCCACATCACTCCCTGACTTTATTCACACAGTTCTTCACAAGAACACTCCAAAATCCATTGGAACATCTTTCCAGATAAGTGGAGCTTATGGAACTTTTGTCAAAATAGTGTATGTACCCAAGGAGTGTTGATCTTATCTCTACTTAAGAAGAAAAAAATTTAAAAAAACATTAACTTGAAGGAACTTTTTAACTACACAATTTCTTCCAGTTCCGCTCTGTAGTTAAAGGTGATTTACATTAAATCTACTTTGCATAAGTAACCAGTGCAGGTGATAAATGAAAACAAAAAACGTTCCACATTGAAATTCTAATAGAAATTTGTGAACATTTTTGAAATTGAAATCTAATGAATTTAGATTAGATCATCATAGTGGAAAAAATTCTAAAATCTATTGTTAGCAGGGTTTTTTTGTTCGGTTGGTTGGTTAAGTTTTTTACACATAAATAAAAAAAAATTGAACATTGAAATTTTTTTGAAATTCATTCAATTGTTCCATCTCAGTCATCACAAAAAAAAAACTATGTATGAGGATGGCACATGTTTGCAGAACCATATTCTTTTCTTTTCTTTTTTGTTCTTTTAAGTTCATTCAGATACATTACTCATGTAAGTGCCCTAATGGAAAACAGTGCAGTCAGACAAAAAACGATGAACATACAATTTTCTTCACAAGAACTCATAAAAAGAGAAAGGCGACCAGAATGCAAAATGCTGTTTACAAAAAAAAAAAAGTTAAACACAAATAAAAAAGTTTTTTTCTTTGTTTTTTTGTTTTTTTTTTTACAAAAGTGATAGAGAGAACATCCTGCCTTTTTTTTCCTTTCAAAAAAATCATGTGACCTAAGATGTAATTTTTCGGTGGGATTTTATGTTTGTTTGTTTGTTTGTTTGTTTGTTTGTTGACTTTTCACACTTTTTTTGTACAAGATCTAAAAGATATTAAGACATCAAGAGATATGTGGTACTATAATTCAGGCCTAAAATCAACAAAGAAATCTCCAAACATACTTTTTTTTATAAATACATACAAAAAAAATGTTCACAAAAAGTTCAACAATAAATGTCTGGTACCTAAATGTGAATAAAAGTGTCAGAAAGCATTCCTGGTTTTTCAAAATTTCAATCTAGTGATCCACACACCTGTGACTCATGACTAATGAACCTACACACTCATCGACTCGTGGTTCTAAGGATTAAAAAAATAATAAAAATAATGCAGATTCTTTCAATCTTCGAGTTCGATCCCAGCTGTTGTGCATCTGGATCAGGTTAGTAAGCTCATTCTTGAAATTCTGTATTGATTTCAATGGTAAAAAAATGAACGTGTAGAAACGGATTTTGGCAAGACCGCACGAGTCGATGAAAAACGTGTAAGAAGTAAGAAAGGAGTTAGCATTTTGAGCATTCCTTATTTCTTAGCCTCGAGGGGTTTGTTTTCTTTTTTTACGAGCTCGTTTGCTTTTCCGTTTAGCTCGCTCCATCATTACATGATGAAGTTCGTGAAAATCAATTAAAATTAAACAAGATCCACTCCCACATGCAAAAAAAAAAATCAAAAGTCCGGTGCCGAGCCGATGGGTCACAGCTGCATGTTTTTTTTTACAGAAGTGTTCAGTTCGTCGCTGATATCATCTCGAATCCTGAAGTCTAGCTGCCTTCGCATTCTTGGCTCCGGCTGCCGCAAAACACGAGTCCCAGAAGACGACGATAAAAAGGGACTCGGTCCCACACAAAATATGAACAAAAGTTTTTTTTAAAATGCACTTTGTCCAGGTTGTCTAAAAAACAAAAACAAAAAAAAAACTCCTCTATTCGATGATGATGACGATATTTATTACGATGACGTTCAAGGTGGATCTTGAACTATTGAGAATCTTGGAGTTTTCTATTCATCAGATGAAACTCAAAGAGCTCCGGCTTCACATGGGAGGGACAATGAGACCGGCCATGGCTGCAAAACAAAACACAAACACCACAAATCAGCCACCAGCAACACACTTCTGCACTTATATACTTTATTAATAAGTCTTTACATCGACACCCTGACGTAACACCACGTCCTAACATCCTAACCCAGGGGAGACCATGGCTGAGCAACGGGGTCACATGACTTACACATAATCAATAATTACCTTGCAGATCCGTGGAATCAATGACTGAACTTCATGTCAAAATTAATAAACCATCAAATAAAATAAGCAGATGTTATATATACTGTATATGTTATAGAAAATTATATAAACAAATATCTTAACAAAATGTAAAAAAAAAAAATGGAAATCCAAATGCATTGTATTGAAACTAAATAAAGAAATTAGAAAATAAAAAAATTAAAAATTATAAAAATTATATAACTTATTTGAAAAGAATATTTTTTTTATTTGTTTGTTTACTTATTGTGTGAGGTTTAATTAATATAATTAATATTATATTTCAGAATTTACTGTTAATTTAAAAGTGTGATTCAATCACTTTTCATAAAAAAATCTAATTATAGATAAATATTTAATTAAATAAGATAAATATATATATAAAAAAAAGAAACTTGGATGCAATATTTATTTTTCTTCATTAATAAATGGGTCAATTACTGTTACTTATTATCCAAATAATTCTGTGGGAAAAAAAGTACATTCTTTTCTAGTCTATTCTATTAATATAAGCCTGTATCATAATAAATGTTAAGGAAAAAATATGATGATGGATCAACAATAACCTTTGTCAATTTGTAGAAATTAAACACAAAAAAAAAAATCAATGTAAAATGTTTTGTTTGTTTTAAACAAACACCGATCCCTGCTGCAGTAACAGATCAGGACCTAAGTCTCATAGTTATGGATCAACTTTGACCTTTGAATATTTTTGTATAGCGTATTTTTTTATCCTGGTTTGAGCTTTTTATTGTTTGTTGTTGAGTAGGACCATTGATAAGTCTAGGTTGCTCTAGGATGGTTCTCATTGGCTGAGAAGCAGGAGAGGGGTGGGGATGCTCACCCTGTAGGCTGCTCCCATTGGTGCTGGTGCAGGTGGGGGGCGGGGAGGTCTGAGGCCGCACGACGGGGGCGAAGGCGCTCTTCTGTTTGACTGCAGAGATCATATGAACAGGAGATAATGAGGAAGAGAAAGTGATGGAATGTGTAGAGGGAGGAAGTAATGGATGGCAAAAGGCAAATGAAAAAAAAAATTATGATAAAAAAAGAAAAAAATGAATGAAAAAAGAAAAAAGAAAAAGATGATGACTATGATGATGAGGGTGATGGTGAAAAGGATGAACGGGGGGGGGGGACTAAAACACACACACACACACACACACACACACACACACACACACACACACACATACACTGAGGTGAATGAGGAATGAGTGAGTAGGTGATCGGGAAGACGCTCATGCTGGTTATTAGGGCTCGGATGAAGTGCAGAGGAACGATTGGAAGGGAGCAGGAGGATGGGGATGCGAGAGGATGCTACCGGAATGGCAAAGTTGATCCATAACTTACATAAACCATAGGTTACATCTTTTATAGAGCATCACAAATAATAATAACAGCAACAATAAAAAAAACACAGCTTTCTTCCATCACAATCTCTCACACACAAAGACACACAGAAAGAACAGGAAGGGAAAAATCATGACACCAAGCATGCATTTTCAATGTCTTTGAAAAACTTGAATCTCCCCACAGTCACCTTTCAGAATATAGATTATTTAAAACCTTGAAATGAATCTATTTTCTAAGCAAAATCGTCCTGCACTAAGTGCAAACTGAATAAAATCCCTGTCGCCTTCCTCGTGACCGCCAACCACATGCCAATCAAACGCAACGCGAGTACCGTGGACGGAATATATGACTTGACTTACAACAACTTGAGGAATAAAATGCACAGCTGAATTACCCAGGAGGCCATATTACATGTTCGTATCCGTTCGACGTGCCTGTGAAGCATGTTGGATGAATTTCATGCCGCTCCAAAGCGACGTGGAAGGAGAATCAACTCTAAGCTAAGGTTCGGCATAGACCGCAAGCCGCATGACAGGAGTGTTAATGTGTTAGTGGGGACGAGGAGGACGATGAGCATGAGTGGATTTAATCAGAGTTTTTTTTCTCCTCTTAGCCCAAGCCTGGGACTGTCTCAAACTAAGTTGGTTGACTGAGAGCAACACTGATGGTGCAAATCCAAGCAGATATCAAATGCAGTCTGACCTTCCTGACCCATCAGTACAGCTCAATATGCTAGGTCAACTACAGCAATAGGTGTAGACAAGTTTAGACAGCAGGTATAGACCACAATAACACATAGTTCCATACAGACAAGCTAAAAGAAAACTCCAAGCACCTCTCTAGGCAAGGTAGCAAAATAGCCACCCAGGGAAGACTGTCAATAGGTAAATGGGAAAAGACTGCAAATTGGTCAAATGCCGGGATACCAGAATACCAAGACACCTCTGCCAAATGAAATATCTCTACAGGAGATATAATTTCGTTAGCACCAAAACAGAAAGACCTGTACAGGCGAAACACAACTGAACCTCTTTTGGTCGATTATAAACACTCCAATAAAGGAGGTACGGAACACATATGCAGGTATACAAAAAGTCCTGCCTAGATAGAATTCCAGAACTGTGGACCTCTGCAGGCATCTACAGGTAACACTTCAAAATGTATAGGTCTGGAATGTCTAGTCACATTTGACCAAATAAATACCAGGTGCACTGCATTTCCCCTTTTACAGATACACCAGTGCATCTAGTACCCGAGTTAAACAGCCACGCTGCTGTTGATCTAGCTGTTAATAAGTCTAGGTTTGTGTTCACTCACTTGCGTAGGGCGAGTTGGCAGTGGATCCGTTGAGGAAGCTGGGCGAACCAGGCACGCCGAGGTTGGTCATGCCAGCAGCTCCATAGCCGTTCATAGTGGAGGTGATGGTGTTGTAGTTGGACTGCTGAGGCGTGGAGCTCGGCACATAGCCACGAGGAGACACGCTGTTGGAGTTACGTGAGTAACCTACGGCGTGGGACAAAGACAGCAGGTTTAGAACAGAGTTTGTTATTAGAAGTAAGTATGTTGTTACTGTTCATTTTTATAAGATATGATAGACCACTGTGGACATGTACGCTTAACCAGGACACGTTGTTTTGGATATGTGTGCATCAGGGGAAAGAAAAAAAAAAGGGAATAAGAAAGAGTGTCAACGCTGGCCTTCCACTTATCCTTCTAACATGTGTTTCCCATTCCCTCTGTCTCTCTCTCTTAGTCTCTCTCTCCTCATGTCCTGCTGAATTTCTCAGCAGGAAGGCCATTGATGGAGTGCTGGCCTGCTGGCTAAGAATCAAGAAGAAAAAGAGAGCCAAGACACACATACACACACACTCATGCATGAGCTCAAACTAAAGCCAAGCTTGAAGAGTCTTCGCATTGTCTGAATCCTGAATACTGACAGGTGGAGCTGGACTATCTCATGTGTGTTCGGTAATCTGATCCGCCTCATTCTTATACAATGACAGCATATGAGGACATGGCATCTTGACGTCCACACAAACCATCTCGGAGGTCATAGCGTGGACACTTACACACAGGACAAGGAAAATAGCAAAAAAACCTTTAAAAGGATAGCGCGGACAAGTGGTACCCCGAGATCAGCAAAAATGTGTGTCTAAATTTCAGGTCTTGATGTGAGGATGTGAGGAAAGCTACGACAGGTACCAACTTTGCACTGCCTACATCATCATAAAATGGCTACACGGCATTAAAAGCATCAATTTTGAATCGTGATTTTTGGTTACATTTCTTCTCAATGTAAGAAAATGTCGCATACGCCGACAGGATCTGCAAAACTCTCTGCTGCAAAACAATCTTTTGTACAATTTTATCATCTTAAAAGGTAAATGCATTATGTTTTTCGAGTTATTTAAGACTTTTGAGTAAAAATGGTTGGCTGTTTGCAACATAAGTCAAATAGTCTCCGGTTCCTGGCCACATTTAGTGCCAAAAAGTACCAGAAGAAGTACTGCCATTTGTTCTGAGATTAGCATCAACCTTGAAGATAATATAACATTTGTGCTACAGTATATAATCAAGAGAGAGAGGAAATGACAGAGGATACGGGGCCAAATGTTTTAATCAGTGTATATAACTGTAACTCATACAGCACAAAAATAACAGTGTGTGTGTGTGTGTGTAGTAGGGTGTTTTTATGCTCTTTTCCCATGACCTCATGGGGTTCTGTAGGTGTTCTTTCCTGCCTGAATGAGGATAGCAGATGAGCCGAGAGAAGAATGGGAAAGAAGAGAGGAAGAAAGGGAAAGGGAGAAAGAGATGCATCAAGGGAACGAGTGGGATTTCTTTCTGTCTCCCTTCATCTCCTCTCTCTTCCTTTGTCATAAACGAAGCGAACCACTCATCTCTCTCTTCCTGTCAGGGAGAAACAGAGCTGGTGGTTGAGGAGAACCATCGCTCCTCTGAGCAGATATTGAAACACTTTCCTCCTTGTACTGTACACACACCATCTTGCACTGTGTGTTTATATGGACTGAATGTCCTTAAAACCAATGTGATGCTCTAGGGACTAATTAAACCTGAGGTAATAATTACAATGTCCTCTACATTTGACAATGCTTTATCCTTAAGGGAGTGGATTGTTGTCCAGACAACATCTACAGTCCCCAAGACATTGGTGTTTGAGCAGGTCCTATATATGGATGAGGAAAATCATCCACACACATACACACATTTACAATAAGAATCACACCCTATGGAGCATTTATCTTAACCCCAGAACTTTAACTTTAACATCCACACCAGTGCTTCAGCTTCAGAACCTCATCAGACCTCTGATAACCTCTAAAACCTGATTCTACTTAATTGCTGGAATCAGATCAGATGTTAAACTCTGGAACTCGAATCTTGACCTCTGAAGCTTAATTATACACTAACCTCTGGAACCCAAAATCTTAACCTCTGGAAGCCAATCAGACACCAACCTCTGGAACCCGAATCTTGTCCTCTGGAACCTAATCAGACATCAAACTCTGGAACCCAAATCTTTTATCTCTGGGACCTAATCAGACGTAATCCTATTGCAGCTGATCAGACCTCTGGAGCAAAATCAGACATTATCCTCTGGAATCTGGATCTCGGCCTCTTGAACCGAAAGCTTGAACTTAATAATTCACTGGTTAACCTATTAGACTTCCGATCGGATAATCCCAGCACTATCAAGCTGTCAGTGTTAGGGTCTTAACCCTCTACAGGTCAGGTAATTGTAAGTCGCTCTGGATAAGGGTGTCTGCCAAATGATAAAAAATAAAATAAATGTACTCAGTAACCTTGACCTCAACCTCAGTAACATTAACCTTAACCTCAATAAATTCAGTTTAAACCTCAGTAGCTTCAACTTCATTTTCAGTAACTTCAAATCCAGCCTCTGTAACTTTAACCTTAAATGCAGTAACTTTAATGTTAACTTTAGTAACTTTAACCTCAAACTCAGAAACTTTAACTCTAATCTCAATTACTGCAACATTAACCTCAGTAATTTCAACCTCAACCTTGGAATTTTTAAACTCAAACTCAGTTACTTCAACCTTAACCTTAGTAACTTTAACCTCAAACTCAATAACTTTAACGTTAACCTCAGTAACTTCAACTTTAATATAACATATGTAACTGCAACCTCATCCTTAGAATTTTCAATCTCAAGCTCAGTTACTTGAAACTTAACCTCAGTATCTTCAACTTCAGTAACTTTAACTTCAATCTCAGTAACTTCAAATTCAACCTCAGAATTTCAATCTTAACCTCAAAAACATCAACCTTTACCTCAGAAAATCAACCTTAACCTCAGTAACTTCAAACTTAACCTTAGTTACTTCAAATTTAACCTCAGAACTTTCAACCTTAACCTCAGAAACATCAACCTTAATCTTAGCAACTTCAAACCTAACCTCAGTTACTTAAAATTTAACCTCAGAAACTTCAGTCTTAACCTCAGCAACTTTAACCTTAACACAACTTTATATTCAACCTCAGTAACTTCACTTTTCACTATAAGACCTGGTAAAATTCCCAACATACCAAATGCTCTTATTTATGTCTTGGTAAATTTTTCACCACTTGAACAACAAAATGTATACACACATAAGCACTGTACTAAACAGCTGTGTGTGTGTGTGTGTGTGTGTGTGTGTGTGTGTGTGTGTGTGTGTGTGTGTGTGTGTGTGTGTGTGTGCGTGTGAAAAAAGCGGGTTGTCAGACACGGTGTCTAAACAGTGTTTTTATATTCACACTGTCTTCTGCTACATATTTCCACTCATTAACAGCATCCCTCTCTGTCTCTCGCACACACACACACACACACACACACACACACACACACACACACACACACGTACACGACCTGCAAACAGATAGACGCCCGTGTTTCGCGAGAGA
>MU551605.1:2112397-2142397 GCA_024362625.1 Silurus asotus
TGTTTGAAATCATGTAAATCATCAGGGCACCAAACAGAACTTTTGCTTCGTTTCCGCACGGACGGTTTTAATTGCCGGATCTGAGCATCATGGCGGATTTTGGTGCTTAATTTGAGACAAAGCGCATCAGTAAAGAAAAAAATATTTGGGTAAAGTTTTTTTTTGTATATCTGAGTAAGGAAAGGCTGTCGTGAATAAATGTTATAGTTATTTATATATCAGTGGCCTCATTCAGCAGGATAATATTCCCCATTACACTTCTAAACCTGTTCAGATTGGTTTAAGAACTACACAATATCAGGCAGCTGGATCTGATGTTATGGCTGATCGGTATACATTTATCCCAACTCAGCAGTTTTTGGGGTTAAGGATCTTGTTCAAGGGCCCAGAAGTAGTATTTTAAAGTCCAATTATTTAAGCTATCACCTCTCCGAAAGAAAGGAACTCTCTTTGTCCAGTCTCTATTGCTATTGGTTCTGGAGACTATTCACTATAAAATATTCATAATCTGTTAAAGTCCAAATAAGAAAGAAAAATATATTGTACAATTTTACAATTATTGCTATCTGTCAACAGACTAACCCACGTCAAAAAAGAGATTAGATCCACTTATATGAAGAATTCTAAAGCTGTAAAACCCATAAAATATGTGCAGAACACTAAAGCAGATCTCCATCATCGCCATGTTAAATGTCCACTTACCTTAGGTAACCTCTCGGGGTCTCCGGGGTGGCGTGGAATGACTTTCTGTAACCTCTGGAAGCCGTAATCGATGGTGGGTTCATTCAGAGCTGAAACACACACACACACCGTTACAGGGCGATATAGTACGCTCTTGTTCTGTGGTATAGTAAATATATTAGGATTGAATTCGACAACCATTTTTTTGGAAATCGATCCTTGGTTTTTTTTTTTTTCTAAAAGGTCGGAACGAGGTTAGCACGTGCCTTTATACGGTGTGTTTGATTACTGCTATACGTAATGAAATTACCGCCATTTCAATCGAATTTGATTTCACTTGTATTTAAATGATCGGATCAGAGTTTTATTCGTTTAGCTAGTGTCCGTAACTGCTCATCCTGTTCTGAGTTACACAACGTTTCCGGAGACTTTCCCAGATATGAGCACTGGAGCGCAAGGTGAGGTGTAGATCCTGGACGAGGCGCTAATGCGTAATGAGGAACTGCACAAAAACACTCTTACACACACACACATGCACGTACATACACAAACTCATCAGGGTGTGTTTTGCGAATAAATAAAAAACAGTGTATATAGTATACTGTATACTAAAAAATAGTATAGTATAGTATCGTATCGTATAGTACTGTATAGTATAGTATAGTACTGTATAGTATAGTATAGTATAGTATAGTATAGTATAGTATATATTGTTGAACTGTATATTTCATGCTTGTTAAATGAATGTATGGTCCAGTATAGCAATATTTCATAGCATTTAACCAGTAAGGTATATAGAATTTTATAAACAAGTATCATATGATATCATATAGTGTAGGTGTGTATTAGATCACATTCTATATAACTGATTACAGCCTTATATGTTTTGTACAGTACAGTACAATATATACTATATTACAGCTGTGTAGTATCAAGCAGGTAGCATACAGTAAAGTATAATCTGTATCAAATTCTATATGCGGGTGCAGGTTTTCCTTCCAACCAACCAAGTCCACAAACTCTACCAGTTTCAATCTGATGATTTTCATTCTGTGACTATCAGTTGTCCTTGAATGGTTTGAATGAAAACCTGCAACCACACTGGCCCCTTTGTGGAAAAGATTAGACTGGTATACTTTCTATTTCATTCTATTCTATTCTATGCTAGTTTATTTACTATGGCCATATATGGGACCATAGCCTACATACAGTATAGAGTACAGGTTTATTGTATATACTGTAATAGTTCTGATTGCATATTGAGCACGACTCCCAAAAGTGCAGAATGTATTAAATATGGTGGAACTTTGGATAAACCGAAAGCTCCAGAGCACAAAGTATTTGAATAATGAAAGTAAAATAGTTGAAGACACGTGATGATGATGATGTTCAGGAAACATGGCTTGAGAGTTGTTCTGACTGAGGAAGGACCACTGAGTGAGTTGAGAAGAAGTTCATCAAAAAACTGTGTTTAAAGAGAGAGAGAGAAAGAGAGAGAGAGAGAGAGAGAGAGAGAGAGAGAGAGAGAAAGTGTTTATGAAGACAGTCTCTGCTGACCTGCTTCTCCCCCCTTCACTTCTCATTCACACACTGCCTAATTTAATCCTCCATCCCTCCACCTTCCCCCAGTATACATTTGATTTTTCATTCCCCCACTCTAGAGCTCAGTTTTCCTTTCTCTCGTTCTCGCAGCGCGTGAGAAGAACACAAGAGTGAGAGAGAAAAAAAGAGAGAAGGGGAAACACCCCGGAAAAACTGTTAGGCAGATATTTCTCCATAATCAAGCCCATTAATCATAAAAGGCTGTCAAATTTGACTTTGGGGACAATTTGTCAGCCCTCGTGCCCACTCTGCTTTTGTCACCGATGCCTCTTGTATCGGTTAAGGATGATTGACAGTCTGAACGGAGCGAGTAGAATAGCTAGTTTGCGCTAATATGCATAACCGAGCTTTCATGAATAAGAATAAGGTTTCGGCGCAGAGGCACGCCGGCCCTTTCAAAAGGGGCCCGCCGCCGTTTGTCGCGCAAGGCAAATAGATGTTATTACCATTATAACAATATTTGTTTTCTGGCAGCAGGAAAGGGCCCCTGCGAGCAGCACAATCGAATTTGTTTGAAGACAGTTTTTGTCAGGNTTTTAGGGGGGGGGGGGGGGGAGAACAAGTGAGCTGACAGAAGAGTTTGGAGGGGGCGGGGCTTGTGAGCTGATGGTGTGAATATGGAGAGGTGCTCTCTGTTAGCCTCCTATTAGATAGCAACTGTAGCGAATTTCAAATCATTATATATCTTTATATTTAGGGATGTAATGTTTTGCGCGTAAACGAAATCTCACGATGTGGATTCTTTCGAATTTTATGTCCAGAATAAATGAAGGATGGAAGGAAGACATTTGTTTGGTGAAATGTGTGAAAAACACACACACACACACACACACACACACACACACACACACACACACACACACTTATATATACTTATGTATCACCCAAATGTCTAACAAATGTAAACTAATACATTTTTCCATTTATTTAAAATAATTTAATTTATCGAATTTGTTCCAATTTAATCAACTAAAAATATTTTATTTTATTCTATGCGATTTATTTTAATATATTTATTTTTTTTATAGTATTTTATTCTTTTTTTTTATAAAATTGTTATTATTTTATTTAACCAAGAAGGCATTTTATAAAATTGTTTATTATATTTTTTTATTTTTTTGCCGTTAACTAAAGTTTATAATGTATATAAAGTGCGTTAATAAAAAAATAACAAGCAATTTTATAAGCAGTTTAACATTTCTTCCCCCTGAACTGTGCTGAAATTCAACCGAATCGTCTCCTAAAAACAGAGACACGTACCGAACCCTGAATTTTGTGTATATACGAGTGCAAAAGTTTTCGCGTCCCCTCAGCACAGAGCGTAAAAAAGATGGTACTTCATTTACCATCAGATTTGGATATTTAGCATGCTATCCACGTGGCGTTCGCGTGTTAACTGTAAATATTAGATGCGAACACAAAATGATCTGTTTTGTACGTCAACAGGTTAGATAGATGAGGAAACATTCAAGTGTTCAACGGGTAAATAAATCATCTGCATTCATAATAATTGTGTCAATGAAAAATCCTTATAAGGAAAGTGTGAAAACCTGTGTGTGTGTGTATGTGTGTGTGAGTTGCCTCCCTCACACTGCGTCAATCTGTTGAGAAATTAAGCCCATTCATCCTCTTATTAAAATCCCCCTGCACTCTGACCCCTCCCCCCCTCCCCGGTAATTGGCGCGGTGGCGGGCGCGCGCTCAACGCCGAACCCTGACCCCGCGCACACTGACGCACTCGTATGAAGATAGATTGCCTGATTTAGTGTAAACATATGCTGCAATTCCAGCCATCAGCGCCACTTTCTCCGTAGTAATTCGTATTGATTTTTCTTCCTCTCGTCCACGGCTTGGTTTTTTTTTTTCTTTTTGACGTGTGTGTGTGTGTGTGTGTGGGTGAGAGAAAGAAAGAGATAGAATGAAAGTAGGGGGGCCTGATAATGTGTTTCAGCGGGAAAACTGAGAAGAGGAGGAGAATAAAAAGGAGGTGAGGGTATTTATTATTTATTCGATCGCATCGTTATTGCTCTCATCGCGAGGCCGTGTCTCCGAAACGTTCTCGCGCCCGCTACGGAGCGTGTGGTCAGTAATCAGGACGCAAAAAGGTACGAGGTCACAGATCATGTTTCCACACACACACACACACAAAGTAACTCACTGGTTGATTCTTTGGATAAAGAAATTTGTCCGTCTTTTTGTGAGTGCGAGCGAATTCTCGATTCTGATTGGTCGGAAATGTTCTCTAAACCATAAACCTGCCAGCTCTGGCTGTGAAGAAACTCAGGTTTGTATTCATGTGCTTGTTTTGTCATCGTTTTTTCCTTCATATGATAATTCCTTGAAAAGTACATCTTGATGTGGAAGGAATCTCGTGCAACTACGTTCGGTTCGGTTGCCAGATCCTCTACAATCCTGATAGCCGAAGCATCCCGTAAAAAAGAAAAGAAAAAAAAAGTGTGTTAACCTGTGCTGCAAACGGTCTGTGCGATCGGATTTCAGCAGATGCTTCTCGATCTAGCTGGCAAATGAGAGCGAGCGTTCAGACACCTCGTAAAATCAATCTCTCGCCTCTTATTCCACAAGCCGCAGAGGTTACAGGTCGAATGGGGCCGAGTGGAAGAGCGAGCAGTGTGTCGTGATTAAAGGCCTTCCCTCTCTCTCTCTCTTCCTCTCGCTCACTCACTCACTCTTCGTCTCATCTTTGCCACACACACACATCATTGTCACATTCTTTCTATGCCAGTTTGAGAATATATTCAATGTGTGTGTTTTTTGGCGTTTCTTCCCCACGTGCGGTATAAATGTCCTCTCTAGAGACTTGACATCTATTTCTATCAATTGCACAATTTTCCCCGCACGCAGCTGATCGCGCTTCCCTCTTTTGCGACTTCGCGATACAAGCCATCTCATTCATTTCCATCCCGCTCGCTGCGCCATTTACATTTGTTTACCCGATGTCCGAAAAACGACGGCTCCCTTCCGCGCTTGATGGACTGATTGAAGGCGCAGTCACACCCCCGTCGGACACAATCCCGCCGCCTCTCTCGTAACCATTCGGGAGGCTATTTCGGAATCGGGCTCCGTGTACAAACCACTCCATCAAAGCAGCCTCGCCTGCGACGGAACGACGCAATTTGTTTTTGCAAGGTTCAAATTCCTGCACAGCAAGACTCAATCTCGCATTTCCATGCTCCGGTTTATTGATAAGAGCCCGAGTCAAGTGTGTGTGCATGCGCTCTGATTGTCCCTCCAGTCATCACGGACGCGGTTGTGGACGTGCCGAGGGGGAAGCAGCAGACAACAGGAAGTCATTTGTTTATCCGTTTCGGCCTGTCGCCCGCGTGCAAAGTGGCCGGCTGACAAACGCGTGAAACCTTTACGCCGCTCGCTATCGATTCCGTTTTCCGCTCCGTTCCATTCCTCCGTTCGGCCTGGTACACGCTGACTCACTCGGCCCCAGATTCTGAAGCTGGGAATGATCAATCGCTGAACCGCCGATCGATCCTCATAGAAATTTCATGAACTTTAAACTGTGACTGACAGTCGAGAGGTAAGTGAAGCAGAAAACCACCAGGGGAGATGAGAAAAATCCCAAACACACGCACTTAATTACAGCCCAATTCAGCTTCTATGGCAGCACGTACGCCTTGTTTACCTCGAGCGTGCGAGCTGCAGATGTACACGTTCACACTCTTCCAAATGTGAGTCACTGGTGTTTTTTTGTGTGTGTGTGAGAGGACAGCAAAAAGGAATGTAAGCGCATAAGAGAACAGAAAAACAAAGTTTGAGAGGACAGCAAGATGAATAAATGGACAGAACATTGGGAAAAGGACAACATTGGAAAAAGAGTGTGAGAGGACAGAAACAAGGATAGCAAGAGCAGTAGTTGAGAAGATGGGAGTTGGATGTTGCGAGAACATGAAGAAGGAATTGTAAGAGGACATAGTGAAGGAGTCTAAGAGGACATGGAGAAGAAGTGTAAGAGGACATGAGGAAGCATTGTAGGAAGATATGGAGAAGGAGTGTAAGAGGACATGGAGAAGAAGTGTAGGAAGACATGAAAGAGGAGTATAAGGGGACATGGAGAAGGGTGTTGAGAGGACATGAAGGAGTGTGAGAGGATGGTGAAATAACAAAAAAAGAGGGTGAGAAAACATGTAGAAGACATGAGGAAGTAGGAAACTGAAAATACATGAAGGAGTGAAAGTGGATGTGGAAGAGCAGTGGAAAAGGACATGATGAAGGAGTGTAGGAGGACATGAAGAAGAAGTCTAAAAGGACATGGAGAAGGAGTCTTATAGGACATAAAGAAGGAGTCATGCAGAAGTGGTATAGAGAACATGTTGAGGATGTTGAGAGAACCATCAGAATGTGTGTGAGAAGATGGTGAGATAGCAGAAAGGGAGGGTGAGAAAACGTGTAGATGTCTGAGAGGACAGGGAAAAGGAAATTGAGAAAGCATGGGGAACGAGTGTGAGAGGATCCATGTCCTTCTCCAGGATGTGGTTTTCTTATTTAGAAAAAGATAGAAGCAAAGATGAGTGCAAAGAAGCGCAGAGAATCAGAGGACAGTGAGATCTGAGTGTAATGTGTTTCCTGATCGTCTGATTAACATGTGCCCTCAAACATGGCACCAATTTTAGGAGGATTTCATGTTGCAGTGTTAGTCAATAACATCACACTTCTCAGGTGGGGGATTGGGGGCTTTTGATGCACACTTCCTGTAGGTGTCACTCAGCTTAATCAAGGCAGCACTGAGGCAATTAGCTGACTGGGGTGATTAGCATATTGAAGCGGATGGATGCTGCAGTAATCAGGAGGGTTGCATCACAAAGAGAGGGAGAGGGTTGAGGAGGACAGTGTGAGGCAGCAAGACGGTTTGTATGGGGGGAAAAAAACGTGGATGAACAGAGCAAGAGAGAAACCGAATTGACCACTTCAGGCATTTGGAGCATTATCTTTAGCTCGTCACACACCTGCGGTTACAAGAGATCTCGACATTGAGGGTTTGAACGTTCTGATTGACTGATTAAACAAAAATGAATCAATATTCTGTTCATACTGTAGATCGCCATCTACTGGCCTAGCATGCAAGCTCATCACATCTTTCATAAAGAAATTGGTCATATCCAAAAAGTCCTTGGAAAGATTGGAAAGAATTGAATAATTTGTGTTTCTTTGCAAAAACTATATCTACACTTTCTTCCCAAGTTCAAAGCGGAAGCGCAGTTCTTAAGCTCCCGTATACTGATAGGAAGGGCAGGGGTTCATGCCAGAGTATCGTGAAGCTGCCACTCTTGGGTCCCAAAGCAAGGCTCTTAATCCTCCGTGCTCCAGGCGTGTCGTGTCATGGCTGAACCCTGCACTCTGACCCAAGCTTCCTAACATCTCCAAGACATGCGAAGAAAAAAGACATGCATTGGACACCAATTGGCATTTATAAATTGTATGTTATATGGTACCCTGCAATAGGTTGTCACCCGTCCAGGGTATTTCCTGCCTTGTGTACCCTAGATAATCGCTCCAATTCTCTATGACCCTGCACATTATAAGGGTAAAGATGGATGGATGGATGGATGGATGGATGGATGGATGAATGGGAAAACTTGGTATGTGCCACCAGAGCTGTATGAATCACTTCTTTAAACTCAGAGGCACATACGGCACAAGTCTGGCATTTGCGTTGTCAGTTGACATCCTCTTCCTAGGTAAGTCTCGGCCATGTTTAGGTTTAGAAACTACTGCAAACTACAGCAAATCCTGAAAAGTTTGCTTGTGAGACCACTGACGATAAAAACCTTATGATTGATGAAGTTATTTAAAAGGTAGAACCTTTCATGGTCCTTACAGACGAACAAGATCAAGAATTCTTTTGGGTGCTTGTTTTTTTCAAAAATGGTTGCGTACCAGAATGGTGATAATAAACTACAATAAAAACCAAGTCCCACCAAAAGATATTAAAACCAAAATGTGTGTGAGTGAAGATGGAAAAAAAAATAGGCAAGGCTAAACAGAACTCTTTTGTTTCCAGAACCCTACGTACTCCTGGACTCTGGTTCCCTGCCTTTTCCGAACTCCTGGGCTCATAAACCTTTAGAGGCCTTTTAAAGAAGCCGTGCGTCACATGGCGCCACCAATTCTGGCTAAGGACCGAGCAGGTCCCCTAAACACACACACACAAAAAGAGTTCATAGGACCATAGTTCCCACGGGGGGTGACGCTATTTCTCCACTCTGTTCAAGCTCGCTTTGCTCTACAACAGGTCTCAGAACATGGTGTGTTCAAAGTCCCACATTAGCACAACGTGGCCTGCTGTCACTGGAGGAGTTATAAAGTGTTTGGTTACATCCTGGCAGAAACTGGTTGAAAGAGTCTTGGTTTATTAGGCTAAAGGTGGGGGGGGGCTCATCTAGTTTTTTATCATAAAAGTATGAATCCTAGTCCCCATGTTTTGTTTGCTGCTGATTGCCAATTCCTGATCACATGCATTAGATCACTTTTGAATGTCATGCCCATGCCAACAAAAAGATCCTACAGGAACTTAAATGGTTGAAGGCTATGCATGGACAATGCAAAGGTCCCTGACTAAAGATCTAACTGTTGCTTATGAATTTATCGCATCTCGTGATCTTTTTGAATATTATTTACTCTAGGTGTGAAAAGCATGCTTAAGTGCACTGTATCAGTGCATGCTCCAGTGACGTTAATAAACACTGTCATTAGTCCTACCTTCAGTGTTTCCCATCCTGCTCCTTGGGGAACCCCAGATGGTGCTTATTGTTGTTCTTCCCAACACCCAACACACCTGTAGCCGATATTCTGTATGGTTCTTGATATAGGTGTGGTGCAGGATATGAGCAGGTTTATTTAATGATGGTAATAAAGGGCCTTGTAGGGAAAAAGGATTACATTGAGATCCTCGTTGACATGATGCTGGAAGACTTGATAAACTGTAAGAGCTTCCCTATCCTTTCTATACCTAAGTGTTCTAAGTACTTCTACAAATTTGGACAAGCAATGCAATTTCATCAATAGTTCCTTACATTGTTCAGTTATCTAGCTTACTGAAAACAGGGTTTGGCAAAGGGATCACAATTTTCCCAATCAAATTGAAAACAGGGTACCCCATCATTTGCCAAGGGTATGTAAGATCATGGTTGCCCCCTTAAAGATTTGAAGGGTATATCCCTGAATATATTTGGAGGAAAGATATTTACCCCTCAAGAATAAAAACATTACACGCAATGGCGCCCCCCCCAATGTGAGGCAACAAACCAGTTCTAAAGTGCACAGCTTCTTTTCAGGGGTACTACATGAAAGCTTGTCTGCTGATCCAATGTAAGAAATGTAGGAATTTTTTGTTCCTCGGGGGGATGCCAAATCTTGCTTTTACACCACACTTAGCTCTTCCCGGTTCTTACCAATTTGCAATCGAGGCACTGTGTTGTTTACAGAAAGGCCTTAACCTCCCAAGCCAACACTTCTGGAGCCCTGTTCTGTGTATTGTGTGTGGAAATCTTGGGCAAGTCTGGACGTGAAGTGACACGTGTCCCTCAGAAAAACAACGTTTCCCACCACCCAGCTAAAATGATTGTGTTTGTTAGCAGCACTGGAGCGTACGCTGATTACATTTTTTTCCAGGGGTTAGAGTTGGCATCGAAAATATGTCTTTTTTTATTGCTAAGCAGACGATAATATGGTTAGCTGGTCTATTATTATTATTATTATTATTTTTATTATTATTATTATTACATGCAGGCTGTGAAGGAGCAACGGTAGTCATTTATTTCTGATTGCTGTTTTCAAAAGGCTCGAGTCCATGCTGCCAGTCTGGGAGATTGTAATGCTCAGATCATTGCAGCCATGGATCAATGCTGGTTGAGTTATTGCAGTATTTGGCTACTGATTTCTTTCTAGAGATGTGTTTTCCCAGGAAAGTCGATACTCTCAGGCTCGTCTCACTTTTTTACTCTCCTTCTTCCCCCTCCCACCACGGAGTGCACCTGGGGAGCCTCGGCCCCAGGAGACCGGAGGAGGCAGTTGGTGGGGTGGAATGGGCGGGAAAGGGATGGAGGGGTGTGTAGGGGGGGTCGGTGGGTCGGGGGTTTGAGACAGAAATCAAATATCAAAAAGGGGAAAACGATGGACGAAGAATGAAAATGAGAGAAAGAATAAGTGTAGAAAGACCCTTTACAACTTGCATCTGATATCTGCACTTAATTTCTTTCGCTTCTCATTTTCCCTAATCGTCCCCTGACAAGCAATAGAAGTGTAATCTACCGAGCGAACGACCTCCTTCTGATGCTTTTCCTCGGCCTCTTATCTATACGGCCAGATAAAAAAAAAAAAAAAAAAAAAGTGCAAAAAAAAAAAAAAAAAAAAAAAAACAGTGCAAGAAAAACCTGCTGAAAATTTGCCAACATGCAGTTCTTCGCTCTCCATCCCTTCTCTATCCCTCTCTTCTTTGTTGTTGTTTTTTTGCCAATTTTCTAATGACCTGAATGCAGGCCTTCCAAAAATGTCAAGCTGGATTGTTTTCATTTGGAAGCTGCGAATCGAAAACGAGGCTGGCGCGAGAGGAGAGGAGAGGAGAGGAGAGGAGGAGGAGGTCGGAAACTCCCCGATGAGAAAAACAGTTTGGATTTGCTCGAGTTTGCCTGTTCAGTAATTAAATCCTGCCTCGAATCGCACGTCTCACGTACCTAGCCGTAGCTATAATTAAGATGCAGATACGGAGGTCGATACTCTTTCGATATCGGAAAATAAATCTGACCGTAAAATGATTGGGAAAGGGATCACAATTTTCCCAATCAAATTGAAATTAAGAGTTAATATGTTCTTGATAAAAAAAACTCTGGCATAAGTGATTTTTTAAGCACACCTCCGTGGACGGCTTGTTCGAAGCTACATGTTTACCCACAAGCCCCGCCCACTTGTTTTCTATTGGCTGAGTTCACACAGAGCAAAAACAACTAAGAGACACTGACTATAAAGTTATCAGAACACATTTTATTATTCTTTTACAAGTCCGACGATAAGTCTTCGCTTGTCACCGGCTCAGACGATTGTCGACGATAAAAACGTGCATTTTATTCGCTCGAGTCATTCTAGTCAATGCGTTTTCCCTTCTCGAGGCCTATTCACTATGTACGTCGCATGGAAAAAAAGATTTACCTCATAATGCACCATCGCGCTGTCAGTCAAATAACGGAGACGCTCGGTCGGTCGGACGACGCGGACACACCGCACTCATGCTGTCCCATTGTAAACTCGTCTTTATGCGAGCGAGGACAAAGGCGAGGAGCCGCCGAGATAAACCTCATGTTTAACACTGAGCTTTAACGCGAGGCCTGCTTTTTACGCTGTGACATTTCCTTATCGCGCTAAACAGTCCTTCATCTGACCTTTGAATGGCATCTCGAATTATTCCGATGGAAGAAAGAAAAAGCATCGATTAGATGGAGTGATACTCAGGCACGCCGGAGAACGGACGGATAGAGGAGGAGGGCGAAGAAACGGGACGCTTGGGGGAACAATTTGGGCTCAAGGGGTCAGAAAACGGGATGCGCCATAACGCAAACACATATCAAATGAAGTTTTGCTGAATCCTCAAGGTTTATATTCATTCACTTGTTGTGATACTTGAATAGCGTTTGTGTAACAGCTGTGTGTGTATGTGTGTGTGTGTGTGTGTGGGTGTGTATGTGGGTGTGTACCTGTATAGACGAAGCGTCCCGGCGCTCCTTTGCAGAACTGTTTGGATTTGTAGGACAGTGTGACCTCCACGACCCCAGGGATGTGTCTCGGTGGTGTCTGAACACGGATGGCGTGGGGTGTGATGAGCTAAAACACAGCACACAACACGTTCAGCTCGATACACACACACACCACATCGATTACACACAAACACCGCCACTGCCGAGAGTCCACTCTGACCCTTCAGTCAGACACACACATACACACACACACACACACACACACACTCAACACTGGAAAATGACTCTACTGGAAAAGTAACAAATTATTGCTACTACTGTATTTTGCAAGTTATTTGCGTGTGTGTGTGTGTGTGTGTGTGTTTGTGTGTGTGTTTGTGGGTGTGTGTGTGTGTGTGTGGGGGTGGGGGTGTGTGATTCCTAAAAAACCCACCTCGCTCCAGACGAGCATAGTTCCGAAGACGACCTGCAGTCCGTCAAAGAAGTTGTCCCCGATGATGATGACCGTGGCTCCTCCAGTCGTCCAGCCCTCACTAGGGCTTATAGCTTTGATGCATGGAGTGGCTGCTTCACACACGCACACACACACACACACACACACACACACACACACACACACAAACAAAAGAAAGACCAATTAAAACCAACAGTACTCTTCTGTTTAAAAGAAAAAATTATAATCGACTTCCTATTTGGACAACATTGCTGTTGAATCCTTGATTCTAATTGGTTGATCGATTGGTTTTCTGATTGGCGCATCACTGACGTGATCGTTTCTATAGCAACAGCCTGTTGCTAAGGTGTACACTGAACATTAATGTCTAGGGGGGTTTTCTCGAAGGAAGGAATCTCCAGTGTCACAATTCAAACTATAAATTTAAGAGTAGAAGTTGACCAATCGCCAGGGTAACGGTATTGTCCAATTCGATGTCCAATGTGATGTGGAAAGGACGTCGAGATTATCTCGGAACTCGTTTCCCAGCTGATTAAAAAAAAAAAAAAGACGACGTGAGAGCGATTTGTAACAACAATTAGAACGGCTCATATTGTATTCTTATTTCCTGGCCGGCTCGATAAAGCCATTAGGAGTTCATCAGGCGTTTCTTTTTTGTCGTTTATGGTAAAGTCGTTTTGGCTTGGGGTGATGGAGACAGGGAGGCTGAGAGTGTGTGTGTGTGTGTGTGTGTGTGTGTGTGTGTGTGTGTGAGGCGCACTGTGGACAGGAATTGATTCGTAGTGCATAGTGAATGAAGTGTGCATAAGTGTCTAACTTCCAATTGGGTTTTTAAAAATCACCGCTCACACAGAATGAGACAGAGACAAACAGGGAGAGACAGAGAGAGACAGAGAGAGACAGAGGGAGACAGTGTATCCAAACTCTCAAATCAATTTCTTTAGGTCTGTAACCTTCACTACAACCCGGGGAATTCTAAAACATAGCCAAACGATTGAACCGAAGTCTTAATGGCTGCCGGTTCACCTGTCAGGGATTCGATCCGAACCTGGAGCAGATGTTTAAACCCTGCGCTCCCTCCCAAAATCGTCCCGGTGTGTTGGACATGAAAGCGTCTTCCTTTGTTTGTTTAGCACCCCTTGCACCACCTGAACAATGCCGCCGTCGCTCTTCTGAAGGGAAATCAAGCTGCCGTTGTTTTGGGCGGGGGGGGTTGTTTGTTTTTCAGGACGCCATCGTTCTCCGGTGATCTCGACCGAACTCATCAAAGACATCAATGAGTTTGAGCCACTCGATGCTAAGCTAATCACCAGACCCCGATGTCTTGACAAACACACAGCTTGGTGACAAAAGTGACAGTTGCCTTTCATCTACGTGAATGGAGCTTCAAGGCTTCGTGGGGACCGCTCGTCCTACTTTTTTAAGAACTTCACAACACCGTTTTAAACTGTGTCACTTTTTCACAGATGACAAATGCAGTGTCTTACCTTCGGAGGGGTCGAGGCGGCGAGCGCGTCTTCCGTGTTTCGAGTTGTTGTGGACGAACATGTTGTCGGAAACGGCTAACACGTGGCCGTCAACGTTCACCGTAGTAGAAATCACCACCTGGGATGGCAAAGTGGTTTGTTAAATGACATATTTTACGCATTATAGTGAACAGGAATTTGATTCAGGGGGACGTACCTGAAAGCGTCTCATGTCTCTGGGATTCCCGGCGTTTTTCAGGCAGTTCTGGTTGCACTTGAGGAAAAACTTCAGGAAGAATCTGTAAAGAAAAAAGACAAAAGGGATAAAATATTGATATATTAATATAGAAAATGTGCTCTTTGGAGACACTATTAGGAATTGTTTTATCTTTACAACTCTTGAAAGTTGAAAGTAGCTAAAACATTTACATTTACTCCGAAACTTTACATTTCTGATTATATTGAATGGCTTTTGTGCTGAAAACATTTGTGTCACTGTGAATTTTTCTTTTTTTTCTTTTACTCATATGATCATTTCAAAGCAGCATAAGGGTTGCCCAAGTGCATTATGGGTATGCGGTAGCAACCATGGTACATCCTACTAGAGCACAATCTGAGATTTCAGGAACGTGATAGTAATTGGCTTCGTGCCAGGGGGTTCCTCAAACGATCCTGACAAGCCAAAAAATGAATGGATTAAATACAATAAAATCATTTTTATATATGAATTGATACTTAGCTAATTTAATTGCTCAGACATGAATCTTCTAATGTAAAAGTTGAGAGTATTTGTTATTTGTCATATTATATGATTGGAACCATAGAGCTAAAATCTTCAAAATTTGGGGGGAATATATATATATATATATATATATATATATATTAAATATAAAACTGCCCCTCTGCCAGTGCTTGGACCCCTAAAATCGATCATTTATTACACACAGTGTACATTTACGTCCACGTTTACAGCTCAGGGTCGAGTACTGATGACCCGAGACACTTTGCTAGAGCTAGCCTACAGTACGAAATGGATGTTGCTGTTAGCACATTAGCTGCTACCTGCTAATCTCCATGCATCCATCAGCGACCCGGGCGTTTTGATCGAGTGCTTCCCTTTTAATTGTCGCATTATCGCAATAATAATCCGAGCGGTTAACGGCGGCCAAGGTCGCTGACAGTCATGTCACATTAACCAGAGAATAACCTCATTCATGGACCTGGGATCGCATTACTCCTCTCCTTTTCCTCCTCCACGTCACTCCACTTCCCTTTTTCTTCCCACCACTCCTATCATCTTCACATTTTCTTATCCTTTTTTTCTTTAACAATCATTCCACTTCTTTTCTTTTATTCTATATCATTAAACCAGTAAACAATCATTTCCTCCTGTGAGATAAACTTCTGGTCTTTTTCTTCCTTTCTCCTCCTCTTCATTGGACCCCCCCCCTGTAACCATCTTTCTTCACCTCTATCATCTCTATGTCCCCTCATCCCTTTTCCATCTTTCTTTCTACATCTTTTTTTTCTCCAGATTTCATCCACACCATTCTGTTTTACTCTGTAGAAAGAGAGTAAGTGATAGAGGGAGACTGTGATAGAGAGACTAAGATAGAGAAAGGGATTGAAGGAGTGGAGGAGGCCTTGTCAGCGATATAAACGAGTGCCATCTGCTGACCACATCGATTTCACCCCTAATCAGACAGTAACAATATCTTTAAAAACATGCGCCAGGAACGCGGGCGATTTTTTAAAACCTCACTTTGCCTGGCATGACATAATCGGCACATACATTTTAAACTCCACCGACACCACCCGTTTTCCCCTGCAGCACTCAAAGTGAGAGAGAGAGAGAGAGGGAGAGAGAGAGAGGGAGAGAGAGAAAGAGGGAGGGAAAGAGAGAGGGAGAAAAGCATCAGCGAGTGCCCTGTTGCTCAAGAAATATGTACATTTCGTAATCACAGTAGAGAGATATAGTGAGAGACGGTAAACGAGTGAGAGAGAGAGATGGAGAGAGAGAGAGAAAGAGAGAGAGAGAGAGTGACGGGCTTTGCTCTATTTAGCCAGTATCGACCGACACTCGATCCGGGTTGCTCTGAAGGCTGCTAATGCCCTTTATGGGTGCGGAATACAATAATATGGGGGCTCCATCCCCGAGCTCCATTCATATGATATTAGAGTCCTTGGGAGGAGAGATATGGATCAATAGGGATTGAATTAAAACGCAGCAGGAGACGAGGCGCTGGTAAAGTGAAGCGAGAGATAGTAGCGAGACACAACGTCCAGCCAGGGGAGTGAGTAAGTGAGAGAGAGAGAGAGAGAGAGAGAGAGAGAGAGAGAGAGAGAAAGAAAGAAAGAAAGAAAGAAAAGGGGGCTAAACACTGTATAGAATAAAAACTATTTTAGAAAGAAAGAAACAATTTGGAAAAAAGGAAAGAAAGAAAGAAAGAAAGAAAGAAAGAAGACTGCATAGATTATTAATTCAAAGATCAAGATTGCATATATTTTAAAAAATATTTTTAGAAAGAAATTAATATATTCAAAAAAGAAAAAAAGTCTAAATGAAAGAAAGAAAGAAAGAAAGAAAAAAAAGAAAGAAAGAACGAGGGCTGAATACTGTATAGAATAAAAACTAATTCAGAAAAAAGAAAACAATTCAGATAGAAAGAAAAAAAAAGAAAGAAAAAAGAAAGAAAGAAAGAAAGAAAGAAAGAAAGAAAGAAAGAAAGAAAAAATCAAAGAAAGAAAAAATCAAAGAAAGAAAGAAAGAAGACTGCATGGAAAAAACATTAATTCAAAGATCAAGATAGCATATATTTAAAAAAATTATAATAATTCAGAAAGAAATTCATATATTAAAAAAGAAAGAAAGAAAGAAGAAAGAAAGCAAGAAAGAAAGCAAGAAAGAAAGAGAGCAGGGTGAAAGTAAGGAACCTGTGAAAACCTGTAGCCTAATCATCCTATAACAAACAAGCTAATCTGGTGGCTATTAGCCAAAATGGATTGTTAGCCACATTAGCTTTAATAAAAACTATAAATAGCTGCAGGCAAAACAAGTACAATAAGATTTTGGGCAAACTATTCAGAAAAGAGAGAGCATAAACAGAGAGAAAGATAGAGAAAAACATCAGCGCCTCATATTCCTCATTTCCTCCAGCTGTCACTGGGCAGGAGTTGATAAGGAATGCGAGATTCCCGTTCCCACTGTGGAAAAACAGGCAGCACTTCAAAGCCTGCTCTCTTTGGAGTGTCCAAGTGCTCACTTTTAGACCCAGCACAGAGTGGAGGTCTTATACAGGAAGTTGGGGGTGAGAGCAGAGAGACAGAAACAGAGACGGAAAAAGAACTAGCACTTTAAAAGCACAGTCTCCGGAAACCGAATGGAAATGTAATCAACACACGGCGTGAACTCTGAAGCATGAACTTTCGCTAAAACACTCAGATTCAAAACGTTGCTTCAGGATATTCGATTTACCACAAAGAAATGTGTAAAAAAGAAAGTCTGTCTGTCTGAGACGTGTGTACAAATACGTGGGATGAACGGCACTCAAAAAGAGGACGTTAGCGCTACGCTCCCTCCTTTTCGTAATGGGTTAGCGTAACTCTGAAATGACGAGTCGTCATTCCGCTAGCGTCTTCCCTTCACAAATGAGGCGTTAAGTTCTACTCTACTCTGCTAGCTAAAAATAAGCAACAAATATAAAAAAAAAAATTAATTATAAAAAATGCCCACGCATCAAGTTTTCTATGTGGTATTTATTTGAAAAAAAAAGGGATATTTTAATTAAATATCCCTGCATCTTTCTTTTCTAAATATAAACCGTATATAAACAGCAAGAAATTCTGCTAAACTGTCTTAAATTTGAACTGAAAACACGATAGCTAATCTGCAGTTAGCTAAAACACAAATTAGCAAATATTATGCTAATTGTCTAGCTAGCACACAGGAGTTTTTGACAAAATCCCATTCAACATGATGATTTAATATTAGTTGGTGAAATATGACATTACCAAATGTATTGGGACACCTGAGTTTTTCAGACAGATGTGCTTCCTCCTTAAACTTATTAAATTATATTGGACATCTCTGGAAGCGGAAGCATGAAATGCTCGATGCACTTAAACTAGGAGACCCGAACCTTTTCCGGCATGACAATGAAGCTTCTCAGGCCTCCTCACCTCACTTTCATCAGTAACTTATATTACTAACACCCTTGTGGCTGAATAAATCTCACAGAAATGTTTACAAAATCTAGTGAAACATCTTCCCAGAAGATTGATGGTTGTTGTAACAGCAAATTGGGACTATATGTGGAATGGGATGTTTAAAAAGGACAAGAAGTGTGTGTATATATACATTATATTGTATTATATTATATGGACTTTATAAGTGGAAATCAAGCTCTAATGAAAACTAATATTATATATATATATATATAGTGTACCTGTATAAAACCTGAGGTAAAAAAGGCAAGACATAAAAAGAAATGAATAAAGAATGGGTGAGAGAGAGAAAGAGATGTGAGGAGAGGGATATAGAGAGGCAGAAGTCCTCATGTTGAAAGTCTCCCTCCCCATCGAAAACTTATTAAAACAACATCAATTATTAATGTCCATCTAGAGCCAAGAGTCAGTTATTAGTTTCACAGTCTCTCTCTCTCTCTCTCTCTCTCTCTCTCTCTCTCTCTCTCTCTCTTTCTCTCACTCTCTTTGCTCTTATAAAGTAGGTAAAGATAATGAGCTGAGTGGAGTCTCTGTTGTAAGCCGTCACCTCATTACATCGGCCTGCCATCAATTACAAGAGGAGTGTGTGGCCCTGTCACTCGCCTAATGTGCCTCTGACACAGTGTCAGGAATTACTGCTGCCCCTAAATACACCTCTCTCTCCCTCTTTTTTCTCTCTCTGTCTCTTTCTCTATCCATCTATCTCACTCTCTCCATCTCACAAAAAGTCCTATAGCATAATTGTACAAATACTATCATCGCAAAAAATATTCAACGTTTAGGTGTTGAGGGCAGAGTCAACGCTGAAACACTGGTGTGCAAATGGCCACATGTTTATGAATTAAGATAATGTTATAGTTAACTTTATTGATTAGTGCTTTGCTATAAAAAAGTTTTTTCTATTTTTTCCATCTTTTTTTCCCTTTTTTTTCTCCTTTAGCATCGAAACTCGTACTGGAGACTCCTTCCGCACCATTTATAGTAAATTCGTGTTAAATTGGTCTTTAAAATAAGGAAAAAAATGTTTTATTTATTTTTCAAACAATTGAAAAGTTAGCATTGCTGTGTGGAGTCATGCATCGCAAGCTAGCATGAGCTAGCTAGCTGAACCTTGCCACAATAGCTCCTCTGAGGTGAAAGTACGGCGTCAAGCCGCTCTGACAAACAGCACTGTTCTGACTTGACGTGCGAAGAGAAATACCTCAACTCTGACCTATCTCTTTCCCAATTTCTCTCTCAATCTCTTACACACACTCTGCTCTACACCACACACACCTTTCCCTGGAGTCTCGCACTTATTACGCTAGTCAAGAAGAAGAAAAGCTCCATTTCGGAGGTGGTATATTTAAAAACGCGCCGTGTTCCCATTCTCAGGTAAAAATACTCCACAGCCCAACGTTAACGTATTGCTCTTCTGAAGATCAGATGTGTCCATCTGAAATACACCTAGAAAGAGGACAAACTAGCGTGGAGTAAATGTTAGCAATACAATACAAATAGTTGTAAAAGATTCCATTTAAAAAAATGACTGAATTAAATAGGGTTGAGTTTGAACTTTCACACGTCTTTGATTTAAAATATGATTTACTAATTAGCTAAGTTCCAACATGTTTAGCCGACTTAGCATACTAGTGCAATTAGCATATTAGCGTACAATTAGCATAAGCTAATACTTAAGGATGTTGTGTTACACCGGGAAAACTGTTTTCATTAGCATTTTGTAATTCTACAAACTATAATTTGACACTAAATCTTGGAGAATCAGTTCTACAAACACAAACATGCCAATTGATTCAGGTTTTTTCTTCCAGTATAATTTCAGGAGCATGAACAGAGAGAGATGATATTCATATTCAGGCCTTTTTCAGCTGAACCCTAAAGCATTTATCCAGATTTACAACCAACAATAAAGGTGTGTGTGTGTGTGTGTGTGTGTGTCCGTGTGAGACCACCTAGCCAATTCTCAGAGAATGGGACTCTCCTTGGCGCTGCTACATGCTATTAATAATTCACAGTCCAAGATGGCAATTACAGGACCATGTACAATCAAACTAAATATTTAATAAGGCACTAAAACAGTGCCGTATTTTTGTCTGTCTGTCTCTCCCTCTCTCTCTCTATCTCTTGCTCTCTCTCCCAGTCTTTCTGGTCTCTCGTATTAGCTCTCAACATACAGTTTCTATATCCGAACATTTTACGGTTCTCCTGACATGCAGCAACTTCATATTACGAAGGCTGTGTATGATGTCTTCATTATATGAGCTGTTGTGTGACAAATAAACTTTCAAAAAGCTAAATATTTCATGCGATACACTTTAGATCTGGTTTGATCGTACAAATAAGTAGGTTTTGAGCAATGGGATGCACGCTTCCTATAATAGGACTGATAGGAGCAAGGCCACACCTACTTTTGTAGGTACTAGGAAGGGCACATCTTCTTCAATAGAATACACAGACATAGAGGCCAGACATTTTCCATAGAATTGATAGAGATGTAGAAACCACAACTTGTTTCATAGAGAACATGCTTTCCATCAAACAAAAAAAAGCCACACCTCCTTCCACGACACATCTGCTTTTATAGGACTGACAGATACAAAAGTCACACTTTCCCAAAAAGAACTAACAGACACAGGGGCCACACTACCTACAATAGAACTGACATACTGATGCCACACCTCCTTCAATAGAACTGACATTCAGATGTCATGCCTCCTTCAGTATGAATAACATACACTAAGCCACGCCTCCTTCAATAGATCTGACATACAGATGCCACGCCTCCTCCAATAGAACTGACAGACACAGAGGCCATGCCTCCTTCAATAGAATTGATATACAGATGCCACGCCTACTTAAATAGAACTCACAGTCACAGTGGTCACTTCACTTGAATAAGCACATAGGCCACGCCCCTTTCATTTCATTCTATAAGGCCATTCCTCCTTCAGTAGTCCTGACAGTAACCGAGGTCACACCTCCGAGAGGTGGCAAGAGAAAGAGAGAGGAAGATTGGCAGTTACAGAGTGAGACAAGAAGAGATAGATAGAGACAGGTACAAAGAGAGATAGCAATTGGCAGAGGGAGAACCGATGGAAACTCATGGACACACACAAAACAAGAGAGAGACAGAATGAGTAAAAGAGAAAAAGGGACAGATAGAGACAGATAGGAAGAAAAGGCGAGCATGTGTGTATGTGTGTGTGTGTGTGTGTGTGTGTGTGTGTGTGTGTGTGTGTGTGTGTGACACTCTCTGTCACACTCTCTGTCACACAGCTGTTTAAGTCAATATCAATTCCTCAGCTAAAGCACAGGCACAATTCCTGGAGCACAGAGTAAGCGGATGTACAAAACCAATCACTCGTTTGCATCTCAGTGTGTGTGTGTGTGTGTGTGTGTTTGTGTGTGTGTATGTGTGTGTGTGTGAGTGTGCACACACGTGTATGTGCCTCAGAGAACCTGTGAGCCTTCTGTTTTTTACTGTTTCCTGAGACACCATACACATGTTCATATACACATACATGCCTGACTCACACATACTGTTACACACACACACACACACACCACACACACACACACACACAGAGTCAGGTTTGTTGAGGTCCCCTGGCTGCACTTTGCACTTGGTTGCCATGGAAAAGTACATATTTGTCTCACCGCATGACATAATGCACAATTGGAGAGGAAGTGAAATATGTGCGGACAGTGACCTCATAGTGAAAGCGGGGATCCGAATTGAGTGCGCTCACACACACACACACACACACACACACGCACACACACTCTCTCTTTCTCAAGATCCATCATATGCTTTAAAACCTCTACAGTACCGAAAAAAGATTTTCCCAGTGCTCCCACGGCTAAAAAGTTCGAACCTGATTGTTTGAACGAGAAGTCTCGAAACTGAAGACTCCTTCTTGATAGAAAAAAAACATTTACAACTAATAGGAATTATATTTAATCCCTGTATTTAATCCCAGAACGAGCACAATTCTCCATAAAACTGTGATTTGCATCTGCACATCTGTCAGAAAAAAACTAATCAGCACCTCAGGACCCATTCAGCGCTCATCTGTAAGAAAGATTTGATCTTGTGCGCAAGTGTGTGTGAGTTGTGGATGGGAGCGTGATCGACGTTCCTTCCTATAGACTTGACAACAAACTTTCCATCACCCCCCTATAAAACACCATCTTCTCTATCTGCAACACCTCAGCTTTCATCCTGCCCACTCTAGAAGAGAAGAAAGAAAAAAAAACCAACGAAGAAAAAAAACTCCTTGATGTGTTTAGACTGACAGTTTCATCCAGTCCCTCCTAGAGCTGTCGCTCGCTCGCAAAAAGGAATCGCTCGCTCGGATTTAAATACGGCCTATAATAGCCCTCCATCTATCAGAGGGGCCGAACACCTATTCTTAGACACATACATTAGCCCTTGGCCCAGATAGGAATGTCACCAGATTAAACATCCAATTTGTTAACCGGAGCGGCCGAGAGGTGCTGTTTCTTGACAGGACTTACAAACAAGTCCAAATGGCCCCATTTTTCATGCTGGCTTCGTCTTTTTTTTTGTCTTACACACCGACAAGGAATGACGGACAACCATAAGGCTGGAAGACTGCAGTCAGAAATTTCACTACGCTAATAATATGCAAATGTGTCATTAATTAAACTTGAAAAAATGTGGTTCCTCCCCACAAGATTTTACCATCACATAAACCAGGAGACTCATGTAGACCCATGTAGACCATATCTTTATGGAGCTTGCTTGATGCATTTCAGACTGGAGCAGGTTTGGGTCTTCTAGATCAAGTAAAAATGTAATGCTAACACCATCCAGAGAGATCCTACCCAATTGTGTGTCTCCAACTCTGTGGTAATCAGGGTTTCAAAAGGAATATTTTCCGGAAACATTCCAAAGGAACTTAATTAAGGAAATTTTGGAAATATTCCAAGTTATAAACTTACCAGGAATTTATGGGAATTTACAGGAATTTGTAATAATGTGATGGAAGAATGCATAGTGCATGTAGAGGGCGTGGCCTCAGTAGTAATGCAGTAAGTGTGCTGTGTGCATGTGATTGATGAATGTGAAGGGTAAAAGTTCAACTGAAATTGCATTAAATCTAAGATTATCATGCAAAACCTCTTTATCCTTCTTTTTTATCTAAATTTGTTTACATACATTGGTTATACTGATCAAAAGGTCGGGGGTTTAAGACCTGGAATTGCCGAACTGCCTTGCAAGGCCCTTAACCCTCTGTGCTCCAGCGGCACTGTATCACAGCTGAACCTGCGCTCTGACCCCAGATCCCAAACAAGTAGGGATTGTAAATTGTAAATTCCCAGTTAATTCCCATGGAAAGTTTCCAGTCTTGAAAACTGCCCTAGTGGTAATACTGTCGCAAAGAACCACAAATGGCTGGAAAAGTCAGGTGTCCACAAACCTTTGTCCATATCACGTATCTCCATATAGAAATAATACATTCTTTATTAGTATTAAACCTGAATATCGTATGACCCTTCTGATCATACAGAAGGGATAATTGGAAAGATCTGATGTATATAAAGGGAGGTAGGCAAAAACCAGGCCCTTCCCAAAAAAAATAAAAAAAATGTTCATCTAATTTTCCTCACGCAAGCAAACAGGAGTATTTTATTATTTCTAAATCGTGTCGCATCTACGGGGTGAGGGATTGGGAGGGGGTTTGAAGGAGGGATGGGGGGGTGTTCGTGATTTATCCCTCACTTTATCTGTCAGACAAATGTTTCTCTTTATGGCCATTACTATTCTGAACCGCTGGCTGCCATCGCAAGACTAATATAATGCGCGAAGTATTTAATTAAGGAATGGGCGCAGGGAAGCCGCTTACGTCTCTGTAGGGGGCGTGGCCTCAGTAGTAATGCATTAAGTGTGCTGTGTGCATGTGATTGATGAATGTGAAGGGTAAAAGTTCAACTGAAATTGCATTAAATCTAAGATTATCATGCAAAACCTCTTTATCCTTCTTTTTTATCTAAATTTGTTTACATACATTGGTTATACTGATCAAAAGGTCGGGGGTTTAAAACCTGGAATTGCCGAACTGCCTTGCAAGGCCCTTAACCCTCTGTGCTCCAGCGGCACTGTATCACAGCTGACCCTGCGCTCTGACCCCAGATCCCAAACAAGTGGGGATTGTAAATTGTAAATTCCCAGTTAATTCCCATGGAAAGTGTCCAGTCTTGAAAACGGCCCTAGTGGTAATACTGTCGCAAAGAACCACAAATGGCTGGAAAAGTCAGGAGTCCACAAACCTTTGTCCATATCACGTATCTGCATACAGAAATAATACATTCTTTATTAGTATTAAACGCAAATATCGTATGACCCTCCTGATCATACAGAACGGATAATTGGAAAGATCTGATGTATATAAAGGGAGGTAGGCAAAAACCAGGCCCTTCCCAAAAAAAATAAAAAAAATAATAATTGTTCATCTAATTTCCCTCACGCAAGCAAACAGGAGTATTTTATTATTTCTAAATCGTGTCGCATCTACGGGGTGAGGGATTGGGAGGGGGTTTGAAGGAGGGATGGGGGGGTGTTCGTGATTTATCCCTCACTTTATCTGTCAGACAAATGTTTCTCTTTATGGCCATTACTATTCTGAACCGCTGGCTGCCATCGCAAGACTAATATAATGCGCGAAGTATTTAATTAAGGAATGGGCGCAGGGAAGCCGCTTACGTCTCGCTTTATTGGAGCGAAATTAAAAATAACTCCTGCATTTGAATAACAGCCCGGGGGCTGCCTCTCAGCCATGGCGCTTTAATATCGCTTATGCCACTTTAACCTTTCTGAGTGCCGGGGCCGTCATTTGTGTGTGAGAGAAAACACACACACACACACACACACACACACACACACACACACACACACAAAGCACGACTCTTCTCAAATAAGTTTCTAGACCAGCCATCTTTTGTCTTACTTAATAAAGTAGGATGAGAAAATATCTTCAGGTTATGTATGTGTGTGTGTGTGTGTGTGTGTGTGTGTGTGTGTGTGTTGTGTCACACACTTTCACCCTACAATGCAGAAACTATTCTCAAACAAGTTTTCGGAGCCGTTGTTTGTCTCGCTTAATAAGCTAACAAGAGACACACCTTCAGGTTATGCTAGTTTGTGTGTCGCTAATTTTATTAGGAAAACACACACACACACACACACACACACACACACACACACACACACACATAAAGAGAACTGCAAACATACAATCGCTTAATTTTTTTTCAGTTAATAAGCTAAAATGAGAAGCACTGTATCTTGGGGTTATGCTAGTTTCTTATTGGCTAATGTTATTGCATTGGATTGTTTGTGAGGATTAAAAGAAAAAAAAAAGTACTCACACACCTTTAAACCAACACAATTAAAAGTATTTATAAGTTCAGGGTTTGCTACATGTGGTGCTGGTTGCTAATTTTATGCTAACATTTAAAAAGAAGTTCAGAAGGCAGCGTGTTGGGTATGTTGTTCTGAAGAGGGCCTCGTGATGCAATCCTCACAAAAGCGAATGCAATTTTTATTTTTTTGGTCTGAAGTGCAGCTGAGCGCCTGGGCATATTGCAAGCTGTTTTAATTAAATGCGACAGCAGCGAAAATAATAAGAGAGAGAACGAGAGAACTAACGTGCCGAGCGAGACGCGTCAGGACAACGTCGGAAAGAGGATCCGAACAGAACAAACACGCGGTTTTGGTGGTTTTTCTGAGACAGAGTAAAAAAAGAAAGAGAGAGAGAGAGAGAGAGAGAGAGAGAGAGAGAGAGAGGGAAAGACAAAAAAAAAATAATTCCAGATGTGGGCTTTAAAACCCGTAGTGTTGAGATGGTCCGTATTATCCATCTGTTTGGCACACCTTTCTGCTGCGCTGGAGAGACGGTCACGGACAAGGTGAACTGACACACTCATACTAAAACACACACACACACACACATATCCATCTCCACCATCTGGCTCTGAATTGGCTTGGATAATACCAAGCACGCGTACGAGCTTGAGACAAGACGTAAAGCACGCACCATCTTCTCCGATTGCCTAATGAAGGAGTGTTTTCAAGGGCCTTGATGAGCAGAGGATGGCGCGTGTCGTGTGTGTCCGTGTGTGTCTGTGTGTTTGTGTTTGACGGCGTCAAGATTTGCATTCGGTCCTTGTTTCAGTAATTTCAAGTGCTTTGTTGATACAGTCCCTCGTTAGGACTTCACGGTTCCTACATCGTCCAAAGGGTCCCTCAAGCGCATTTCAGTTTTTAGAGTTTCCAGAAGCTTCCATGATTTTCATTAACTCTATTCCGGTATCTTTTTTTTCCACATTGAAGAAAAGTCCCGTAATTCTGTTCACAGGACCATCGATTTTTTTTTACAAAATGGTGGACCAAACTTAACCAAAGAATACCTTAATGGTCCCACTTGTTTGTCATAACTGGCTAGGTTATTATAGCTAGTACTGAGCATGTACCAATGTCAGTGACAGGATTGATCGAAGGATTCATGCTCAGGTAAACCACAGACCAGCCAAAGCAAACAACTTTTTTGAAGGACAGCCTCAAAATATCTCCAAACCTCCTTAGCTAACCTAGAACCTTCCAGTCTTTCAGGAATTTACGTTCTAAAAGCATGTCCTAGCTGTAATACGTCGTATCTGCACACTATATTTGAGACAGTTGAGTAAATTTACACATCACACTCTAGGATTCTGTATTGATTTATAGGGACTAGGGCCTCCTGAGACTTTGTACGCGTGTAAACTGGGTTGTGCTGCCATTAAACCCTATACAGATAGGGTACACTTGTTTTTACCGCTATTGAAAGACTTATTATCGAGGGAGGATACAGTCTAAGGTGTTAAGTTTTGAAGATCTTGATCAAGGATCACTTCATGCTTAACCTTTTCACAACTGATGCTGTCTGTTTTTAGAAATGGCTAGGGCTAGCGTGAGGTATTTGAATATTTTTATATAGTTTGCTTGCTGCTAATTGTAATACTAATACAAATCTGCCTGGGTTAGCACTCACATCATTTCCGATGAGGAGCTAACAGTCCTGGAGAAATTTTTTTGCACTAAAATCAAGTTGACTTAGCATAAAATAAGAGCGCTAAAAGCCCTCAACAGTGTTGGAGCAGGGCAAGAAAGTCCTGACACTTGTTTGCTGCCTCCCCATGAATCTGGTCTGCATTTCACGGTCTTGCGTTTTCAACCCTGTCAATTATTCATTGTGCATATTTTAAAGAGTCTACAAAGCTATCCTGAGGAGAAATGCTAATGAAGGATTCTAAAGTGTTGTCTGGCCCGCTATACTGCTGCATCTCAGCCACATCGATTAATCAGATGCTACGAGGCATGGTTATCTAAATACATCAGTTTCCTCTAAATGGATATTGATATTTTCATCATGTGAACTGGTGGATGCTGATACTAAAGGTTATGCGCTGTAGGAGAGCCCTTTTATATCCAGTGTAGCCGTTTGCACGAGCTCGGTTGTTTATTGCTCGTGGTTCATTCGTGTGTCATATACCTCATTAGGATTCTGACAAATTTGCATAACATTTTCCTTATTTTGGCTATTTGTCTTCCATATAAAGATAGATCTTGTTTCGGATTGTACTAAAGAAGTGCATGGGAACATGTCATCATACACTGTACTGTCTAGTATTCATTACACCATACTATGACCATCACACTGTGTTCAGTACTATGACCATATACCATAACTCCCTTTACTGTACTGTGGTTATGCAAAAAATGCTGTTGACTACACCATATTCATACACCACTATGTTCTTCAAAATACTATGGTCTTACACCAGGATACTCTCCACGATACTAAAGCATTACACCATGATACTGTCCCAATTAGTATGGTATTACAGCAGTATTTTCTCTAGAATACTATGTTCTTCCACCAGTATACTCTCAGCAATACCAGGGTCTTATTCCAGAAGACTCTAAACAATACTATGGTCTTACACCAAATATACTCTTAACCATACTATGATTTTACACTTGTATACTTGAAACAATACAGTGGTCTTACTCTAGTATACTCTAAACAATATTATGTTCTTACGCTAGACTACTCGCAGCAACACTATGGTCTTACTCTAGTATGCTCTAAACAATACTATGGTCTTACTCTAGTATGCTCTAAACAATACTATGGTCTTACTCCAGTTTACTCTAAACAATACTATGGTCTCACTCCAGAATACTCTAAACAATACTATGGTCTTACTCTAGTATGCTCTAAACAATACCATGGTCTTACTCCAGTTTACTCTAAACAATACTATGGTCTCAATCTAGAATACTCTAAACAATACTATGGTCTTACTCTAGTATGCTCTAAACAATACTATGGTCTTACTTTAGTTTACTCTTAACAATACTATGGTCTTACTTTAGTTTACTCTTAACAATACTATGGTCTCACTCTAGAATACTCTAAACAATACTATGGTCTTACTCTAGTATGCTATAAACAATACTATGGTCTTACTCCAGTATATTCTAAACAATATTATGTTCTTACTCCAGTATACTCTCAGCAATAGTTCGGTCTTACTCCAGTATACTCATCAATACAATGGTCTTACTCCAGTCTGCTTTAATCCTTCACCATCATATTCTTGTACCATTATACAAATCATAATCTTACCATTTACCATATTTTGATCACACTCTAAAATACTTTCCACTATTCAATGGCCAGTATACTTCCACTTTTCCACAACTCTATAGTCATACACTAGCAAACTATTCACTATACAATGATCATGAACCATCAAACTGTTATTCACAAGTATACAGTCTACAACACTATAATCACACAAAAACATGCGGCGCACTATACTATTGTCATAAATCAGCATCAAACATTGACCAGAATCCGTAAACCACAGCAGTTCTTTTACACTGTCACACACCTCACACACAATCATCCTGACAGTGGCTCTACACCAAGATGGCAAGTCCCACAACTTTTATGACTTATTCTCTCCAGTTCCCCAGAACATATACACGCATATTTCAGCCATTGAGTAAAAACACAAAGAGACGTCGGTCTCGTCACGTCACATCGCAACGTGCCAGATTAAAAAGATGAAGGAAAAAAAAAAAAACAGCCTCCCAATTAATAAATCACCTCGTCAGTGTGCAGCTGGGGATGCAGCTGCTTCCTCAAACACTAATAAAGGAACGACAGAGACCAGACGAGGACAAGCTCACGCAAACACACGTGAACACACACACACACACACACACACGTGCGTACCGACTATGACCAGCACACACTTGCAGAGACGTGCTCCGGAATCGGATTCCTCTGGTGTTTAGGAACGGTTGTGTTTATTTATTTTTTTGCTATATATAATTGGTATACATATATACCAATGAAGAGTATACAAAATATATCCAGGGTTTAACCAAAAGTTTGCGGACACCTGATTATTAGTTTAGTATGTGCTTTTTGAGCATCCCATTCCACATTGAGTCCCCATATGCTGTTAAGCTCCACTTTTCTGGAAAGATGTTTCACTAGATTTTGTTGAGATTTGTGTGAGAGTCATTCAGGAACTTATGTAGGTGGGATTACGAGGCCTGGGATGCAGTCAATGTTCGCAGTTATCGCAAAGGTAGCTTTATAGCAGGGGATCTTCCAGTCCAACCTATGGAAAGTAGATTTTTATCTGGCTTCGTGCACAGGAACATTATCATGCTGGAACATGTTTGGATCTTCTACTTCAGGTGAAGGACACATTTCATGCTACCACATCCAGGGTAGTCCCAATACTTTTGCCCATTAAGGGTACAAAGCAAGTAT
>MU551605.1:2151192-2175336 GCA_024362625.1 Silurus asotus
AAAAAAAAAAAAAAACAATTTTCAGTCTGATCTCTTAGCTCGAGGCGGCGTGGAGCCCTGGGACCCTCGGCCTTGTTTGCGACGGCCTGGATGGAGGTGTGTGAAGCCCGTGTGCCTCGGCGGCTCGTCTGCAGTTGCTTTTTTTTGTGTCCCACATGTTTCATCAGTCATTTTTTTCCCCGCGACTCAGAGACGCATCCTTATTAAATTCCTTTGTGCCGGGCGCCTGGGCCTCTCTTAGTGGCGCTAAAATGCCTATTCATTTCGCCAGCTGCCTCAAAGTCCCTGGGAAGTACTGACGGGGGACATCACACTCACACATTTTCTCACACACATACACACACACACACTAAAACCACCGCTCACTGATTTGCATAAAGTATACAGTATATTCATGCTGACCTTCAGGGCAAATTTTTTTTAAAGATCTGTATAATAACTGTTCACGTATATAAATTAACTCGAGCTCTGGTTCAGAAATTCCATTTTGACATGCCACTTTCACACGTTCCCGAAACCGCTAGGACAGGATTCAGCTAGCAAACCGCTAGGCGTTTTATTTTCCATAGCATTACACCCAAAAACTTCTAGCATAGCTTTGTACATTATAAGAATACTTTGTTGTTACTCTGATTCTCAAAACTACAACATTTCTTTAGGAATGCTAGAATTTGTGTTAGCACAAAATACACAAACGCGTTTGGAAAATAAATGTTTACGTAAATACGTTTAGATCTGCTTCAGAAATTTTTTCCAATCTATTTTCCCAGTCTCCTAATTAACAGGACAGATTCCAACTAACGGGCTAGTCAACATGCTAGCTCCAACTGACACTTCATAGAATCCCTTTTAAACCATTTAGCCTCTTTGAACACAGTTTATATTTTTCTAAATGTAATTTTCTTGGCAGGTGTATGAAAATACACTTTTCTATAACAATTGGTTACAAGAATACACTTAGCACTAAGTCCAGACGCCAGTCCTGACACAGACGATTCATGCTAGCCCCTTTTCTCCTCACAAATAACTCTTTTGTTAAAGTTTAGAGTTAGCAAAAGTATGTGGGCTTCACAGTGTCAACCCTAAATTTATGGCTAATAAACTAGCATTCTGTCTGAAGCGTTAAAGCCACACCTTTCAATGTCAGCACTTAAAGCGGCAAGAAAGCAGCCCCTAAGTTTCAGATTTGTTTTGTTTGTAAACGTTTCACATCATTCCTAGGTTTGAATAGAGCAGGTCCTGAGCTAAATCATTTCCATTAGTATTCACACACACACACACACACACACACACACACACACACACACACACACACGGCTGCCTGGTGCATGAGATCAGATCCCGAGCCCTCAGATGCTGTGCTGACCAATGTGCAATCAAACGCTTTCCGTGCCATTTAGCGCCTACCGTGTGTCCTGCCTTGCAATGATTGTGTGTGTGTGTGTGTGTGTGTGTGTGTGTGTGTGTGTGTGCCCGACCTTGGCCTGTGCCATCTGCAGCCGGCAGGGTTGGGCAGTAAAGCATCTCGACCCTGAGCTTTGGGCATAATACGCCCCCATGAGGGGCCGGGCCAGATGGCACTCCCTACTAAGAAGCTTTTACTGCCACTAAAGATGCCTGGGCAGCTCTCTGTCTATCTGTCTGTCTGTCTGTCTGTCTGTCTCTCTGTCTCACTCTATCAGTCTCTCTTTCTTTTTCTCTCTCTTTCATTTGTCTTACTTTCAGTCTTTCACTTTCGTATTTCTCTCACTCTCACGTCACCGTTATACAGTTGCCTCTCTTTCTTTCTCTCTCTCACATTCTTTCACTTTTTTCTCTTTCACTATTTTTTCTCTTTCCCTCTGCCTCTCTTTGTCTCACTCAGTGTCTCACTTTGTTGCTCTCGCTTATTCTTACTTTGTGACAGTCTGCCTCTCTCTCTCTCTCTCTCTCTCACACACACACACACACACACACACATTTTTACATTCCATTCTTTTTTCTCTCTTACAAATGTTTTCTGTATTTCTCTCTGTTCTGGCTCACTGTCTCTGTAACTGTTCTGTGTCTCTTTCTTCTCCCTCTCATTCAGTGTCTCTCTCTCACTCTGTTTCTTTTATTCTATATCACACTCTCCCCCCCTCTCTTTCTCTTTCCAACTTTTTATCAATTTTACTCTCGAATTTACCCCCCCCCCCTTTACTCTCGAATTTCCCCCCCCCCCTCCACAGTTTTCCCTCCTTTTATTACCACACAAAATGCTACATTTAAGCAAAGAGCAAAGTCCTATTCCAAGCAGGAATTCCACCCAAGTGCCCTCAAAAGAGTTCCTCAGGAGTGCTGTCTCAAGTCTGCCTTAAAATGCCTCACGGTTCGCTTGGACTGACGCTAAAGTGCTAGCAAGATCTCCCGCCGTGTGTGAAGCCTTTCTGCTGCAAAAAAATAAATAAATACATTTTAAGTTCAAGCACCTCCATTCAGGAGAAGAGGGAAAAATTGGTCTGTAGTTGGCGAGAAATCGATAGGTTCGCCTTTTTTTTTTTACTCAGAACGGTTGGTGGCACGGTGAGGGGGGGGAAAAAAATGGACAGATCAGCAGAAATAAAGAGAGAAAAGGATGCAGCTTGAGGCTTTCACTGCTAACACGGTTTACTTCGGGCTGCTGCTAGTTATTAGCATGGCCATGTATCTCAGACGGTTTCTACATAACTTGTGTAAATGAAGCGCGCGTAATCTGTTGGTAATCTGACCTTGTGCTAACGCTAGCAAAGCGCGCTAAAAAGGAGAGTGGATTAGCTTCTGCCTAATTAAACTCGAGTCACGAAGCCTGATTAGGGGATTAATAGGGAAGGTGTTTGATGAGTTTGGTATCGACTTCGGAAAGACAGAGAAATGAGAGAGAGAAAGAGAAAGAGACAGAGAGAGAGAGAGAGAGAGAGAGAGAGAGAGAGAGACAGAGAGCTCTCCACCACTTCGTTTCGTAATCCTTAGAGAAGATGTGTGAAGGTATGTTTTTCTATCTTGCTGAAGGTTTTTTTTTTTTTATCTCTAATGGCTAAACTCTGAAGTGTTTCATTTATTTATTTATTATTTTATTTTTCTTTTTTTACAGAGGTAGAGGTGTGCATTTGTTCGCTCTGCTTTATGACGTGATTGATTTTCTTTCATCAGACAGAATTCACATGAGGCCTGGGGAGGGGTGAAAGCTAGGGAGAAACGAAGTGATGAGTGTGTGTGTGTGTGTGTGTGTGTGTGTGTGTACTGTATATACCATTTTGGCCTGTTTAATGCTGTAGAATAGAAGTAATGAAGTATTTCTTCCCAGACTAATTAATTCTCATTCTTTTTTTTATCTTCTTTTTGCTGCTATTGGCAACCCGCAACCTTTCCATGATCTGGGATTGGAACTCACAAACTTCTGGTCACTGATATAAAGTGTTAGCATACATTACTAGTGATCCTTTATTCATGCCTCGGGATGGCGTTTTCTGTTTGATTGGAGGTGCAGCTAAGGATGGTTCCACATGAACAGCCTAAAGATCCATGAGGTTACTCAAGAACCGTGAAGATGGATCTGGACTGTAATTAATATAAAACACATAAATTAATATATACTGATACATGATTCCAGTGTCCATCAGGGAACAGTTCATAACTTCACTGATGATGGAACTGTAATGAATGGAAACTCGGAATGGGTTCCCATCAGAGTCTGGTTCCTCTCAAGGATACCAGGTCCATTCTTAAAAGTATTATACATATAAAAATTAATTGATTCAATTGAAATTATTCTCATGAATGTTCATCAGAGAGGTGCTGCTCATTGCATTTCCCAGCAGATGCATCAAGAAAGGGAACATCTAAAACCATCTTTGTGGCTTCTTCATAAAGGTTCTATAAATAACAAATATTGTTTCTCCAGTGGACTGTATCCACTTACAGAATGTAAAAAACACTCAAAAATATAAACCATTTAGAACAAGTGAGATACAAATGCATGAGTGTTTAAATGACACCTGATTATTATTATTATTATTATTATTATTATTATTATTATTATTATTATTAATTATTATTATTAATACTAATTTGGTTGTTGTTGTTTATTTGTTAGAGTTTTTCCAGGTCAGCATTAACCAGAAAACTTGATGATTGATTGATTAATTGATTGGTTGGTTGGTTGATTGATTATTTGCTCTTTTTCTTTTTGTTCAAGATGCTTTTGGATGAACCTTTATGATTTTTTACTGTGTTGGTTTTGAAAGTGTGAGCAGCCAAATCATCCTGATTATCACCCGATCTGTGTGCTACGATCTACATGAACTGTTCGGGGTTTTCTGAAATGCTTCTCCGTCCGATCATGTCCACTTTCTTGCAATTGACAGGGCCAACATGTTTGGCCTCCTTTCTTCAAGTACGGACTGGAGTAGAAAAAACAGGTTCCTGCATCATCCCAAAACTCGAAACAAGGAAAAAAGAGAGAGGGATAGGGATAGAGAGAGAGAGAGAGAGAGAGAGAGAGAGAGGGGGAGGAGGAGGGAATCTCCAATTCATTGGGCTTCAGTCAATAACACTGTAATATTTATGAAGGCTGGAAGCTGGCCTGCCCTAAAACCCAAACTCCAGCAATCCTGAATTATAAATTGGTATTGATTTGTGTGTGTGTGTGTGTGTGTGTGTGTGTGTGTGTGTGTGTGTGTGTGTGTGTCTGTGTGTGTGTGTGAGAGAGAGAGAGAAAGAGAGAGAAAGAAAGGGAAGGATCGTATAGAGGTAGTGTTTCAGTCCACGTTGAGAAGGCGTATTTTTGTGCGTGTGTGTGTGTGTGTGTGTGTGTGTGTGTGTGTTTGAGGCTGTAAAGTGTACACTGGGGATGTGCAGCTTTGTGTGACTTATAGATATATGTCTTTTGGAATATATATTCATTTGTTCATATGATGTGTGTGTGTGTGTGTGTGTGTGTGTGTGTGTGTGTGTGTGTGTGGTGCAATATGTGTTTCAGATATAATGTGGGGGCATTGTGTATTTGTGTTGTTGGGTGTTGGGGGGGGGGGGGGGGGGGGGTCTAAAGACACACAGTCTAACTCTTTGCACACAGACATCAAATATAGATGCTGATCTGATGGTGTACAGGAAACAAAAACAACACACACATACAGTTTTTATTTATTTACTTTTTTCATTTCTATAAAGTTTCACTTAACCATTTATCTTTCTTTTATCTCTCCTTTACTTGCTTCCATAATGTTTCTTTCTTTCCTTAATTCTTTCTTTCTTTTTTTCCTACTTACATCCTTTCTTCACCCAGCTTCCCTTCTATCCTTCCTTCCTTTTTTCATTTATTAATTCCTTCCAGCTTTCCTACCTTTCACCGTTCCTTCCTTCTCATCCAGCTTTCCTGCATCATCCTTCCTTTCTTCCTTCCAGCTTTCCTTCCTTCCAGCTGTCCTTCCCCCCTTCCTTCCTTCCTTCCTTCCTTTCTTCCTTCCTTTGCTTTTAAAAATCTTTTCTTTTTGGTACCATTCCATAATTTTTAACCTCAAACTGCTTTCCTTCTCACTTGCTTCCTATCTCTGATGGGTGTGGTCTCTGGGATGACTCCGCCCACACTACATCATTGAGGAAAACTCACTGAAAAGTGTGATGATGATTTGAGTGTGATCAGAGTAATCGGTGGAGTATTGTAGGAATAAGTGACAGATTTAAAGGTCCCCTTTTATACGAGCAGTGCGTGTGTGTGCGTGTGTGTGTGTGTGTGTGTGTGTGTATGTGTGTGTGTGTGTGTGTGCTCGTGCGCAAGGGTGTGTGTGTGTGTCACATGAAGACACCAGGTGGCCCTGAAGCATTCTCCTGTGACTGCCACATTCCCCTCCATATCAAATTTCTTGATCTTTATATAGAAATCAATACGCTCTTAATCTCCCCGACTCTCTCTCTCTCCCTCTCTCTCTTACCATCCCTCTTGCTTCTCCTCCTCCTCCTCTCTGTCTCCTCTCCACACCTTTCATGCAGGCCATCATTTCTGCCTTCCACACCCTTCCACACAAACACACACACAAATCCCTGCTCACTGTTAACCGGTCCAGGCATGTCCAAGCCACATCACACTCCACTACTGTCACACTCGGAGGACTCAGAAAGGACAAATCGTACAAAAGGACAGTGACACTCTGACTCTTCCCTCTGACCTCTCAAAGATTCAACACCATGCACACAATAGAAATTTATATACAGGGTTTCTGCAGGTTTCAGTCAAATGTAAGGTTTTTTTTAAGAACTTTTTAAGAATTTTAAGATTCCATCGATTCTGTTACTTTTTTTCTAGACAATTTATCTATTACAGCAGAATCCTTGTGTGTTTATCTATTTCCATAGAATCCTCGTGTTCCTCAGTAAATGTAGATAAACGGATAAAATTGACATCATTGGGAAAAAAACCCGACTTTACTTCATGTTTCCAAGTCAAATCACCGCTTTTAGAAATAAAGTGGATTACAGTCTGTGGCTACATCATAGTCCAAGATAAGTGTGCACACATTCACACACACACACACACACACACTCACATTTAGACCAGACTGAGCCAGACTCGCCGATATCAAGTATGCATGAAGTTCCCAGCATGCCCTGGGGCCGGGCTCCAGGCTGCGACTGAACGCGGGCCTGGTGCAGTCGGCCGCACTTGCACGTCTCAGCCTGCGGCGCTGGATGCAAACACCGGCGTTAGTCCTGCGGGACGAGCATCCACCGCCAGCGCAGCTGTATCTCTCCTCACACACACACACATAAACACACACACGTTTTTCCTATTTCTCACATTTTTCTTTACTTCTGTATCACTAACGCCCTGTCTGATGAAACCCTTTGGTTTCACTGCTATGCAAAAAAAACATACAATTATGCAGCAGTTCAGTTCAATCCAGCAAGAAATGAGTAATGATGTTTCTTTCTTTCTATCTTTCTTGCTTTTTTTTATTCCTTCCTCTATCATGCATTAGGTTTCTTTCTTTCTTCCTTCCTTCCTTCCTTCCATCATTTCTTCCTTCATTCCTTTATCATCTATCAGACATTTGTCTTCTTTATTTCCTATTTTTATTTGTCCACACTGTCGCTATTTTTTCCCCTGAAACCTAAATTTGCTATTACAAATTATTTTTTTTCTCAATTTACACGATTATAAATGATTTCTTTTGGCCAAACTAAAAAAAAAAGAAAAAGAAAAAGAAAAATGTCTACAGTACTAAAGACTTGATCTGACATGAAGGTGTTCAGAGCAGAGAAAAACCCTGATCCAGATGTTTTCCATCAGCTGTGGAAGTTTTTCTGTTCCAGTTCAGTTTGAGGGTTCGGGTTAACCTTCTGTGTGTGTGTGTGTGTGTGTGTGTGTGTGTGTGTGTATGAAGGTGCCTGCGGTTCTGTGGGTTTCTATTTGCAGGCCTGCTTTGTGTAGCGTTGTGTGTACAGAGAGCCGAGTGTGAAACAAGAGAGGGCCTGCACAGTAAACATCGGCTGAAATATTTCCCCTCTCTCATCCCTCAAGGTTGTCTCCGACTTCTCACACTCACACACACACAAACACATATACACAAAATCCCTTGCTAGGTGTGTGCTTGTGGCTGTGTGTATCAGATACGCTACAGACCTCCTTTGCTTTTTGGCTCGTACGATTAACAGCATGAGTAAAAATCCTTGTTTTAAAAAACCTATAGATATTTTTTGCATCTTTTTTTTATATGATTTTAGAGCCTGAGATTTGATCAAATTTGAATTTTACTTGTGTGTATTATCCTCTATTTAACATTATGGACTAAATGTCTAATGTATCCTTATGGAGACACATAGAGTTTTCCATCCATCCATCCATCCATTCATTCATTCAGCCATCCATCTATCTGTCTATTAATGTAAAAAAATACTCTCATAGGGTTTTACAGTGTTCCCTGAGGTATAATTATGTCCCTTTAACTAATAGAACTTTAGTAATGATGCAGTTTCCCCTTATGTATTAGTCTTTCAGAGTTTTCTTTCTTGATGAAGAAGTTGTCTTAAGGGATTTGGGGTAACACCCAGCATTTAATTGAGAAGAAGAAGAAGAAAACAACCTACAGCATGCTTAAGACGTGATCTCTAAACCTAACTTTATACATTATACGGACAAAGATTTATGGACACCTAGGCTTAAGATTGCTATGTGCCTTTGTATCGATAAACAGCACCGCTGCTGCTACGAGAATTTGACGTATCGCAACACTACGGAGAGACACATAGAATACAGATTAACATGGCAGAGGTAGAGCTGCATCTTTCTGGAGACAGAAAAGGAAAAGTTGTTCAATAGGGTTGAAGCTTTATCACAAGAGATCTTCCAAGCCCAGCGCTTATAAAACATATCTTCATGAAGCTGGCTTTGTGCATAATAGCATTATTTAAGTACATTGTATAGAAATGTGTGGCACCCAGGTGTCCCAATAGTTTTGACCACACCACGTATGTACAGTTTGGACAATTCTGCTCGCACCGGTGTTTTTTATGCTCAAACGGCTCAGTAGATTTGAGGTTAATGACAGGTGACTGGTTCGGGATGAGTACGCTTTCACGTCTGCGTGGCGTCTGGCCTCATTTCACACACACCTGTCACTGTGACCCATCCTGCGTCTCCACATACTCATGCTGTATCGTTCCCAAATAACATAAGATCACACATCTGCAGCCTTTCTTTCTTTGTCTTTCACAGACTCACTCACACACACGCTCAAACGCACCTTTAACACACTCAAACAATCGATCAATAATGTCTTATATGCACAGGAATTTATGCAATCAATAAAAATGCCAAGCTTGTAACTTCAGCTGTAAAAACAATCCTGACATGCTGGGAAATTTTAACAGGACATCACTCGTCATATAAACGCAGAGAAAAAAAGGAAAAAAATGATACACACTGAGAAATGCCTTGTGCAGGCTATACTTCTATAATATGACCTGGTCTGATGAACATAAATCCAGATTCGCAACATAACTCAACTATATTGCGATGTGTACACAGGGCACACAACACATAACGAAGGTGCTTTTGCTTAGGCATATTCGGTTTCAACGCAATGTTTTCGAAACGGTAAATAATCTCAAGGGAAATCATTTTTGACCCTTTTCGACGAAAAATGATACTTAATAAAATTATTGTGACTTTGTGAGTTATTACAAAATATATCTAGAATTTCTATAATAAATATATAAATGTGTAAAATAAAATAATCACTTCATAATAATCTTCATGCATTACATTTGTCGTTTTACCTGACAGCACATTTAGACCCTTTTCGATTTCCGCAAAACATCCAGCATTATTACTTAGTACGTGACTGAAGTAAATGATGACAAAATATCTATTAAATTCTATTCTATTCATCTATTCAATGAGTCTCAATTGTTATTCATTACACTTTTTCTTTTTACTTTTTGAAATTCCAGAAAATAAAAAAAATTTTCTGACAACACGTTGTTTGACCCTTTTAGGCTTCCAGAAAATAAAACTGTCAAAATTTTATCATTTGTGTCTATACTATATACAATGTATTCGGATGTGGCAGCGGGACGTTTTGCCTTCACTTAAACTAGAAGACCGTACCTTGCTTTAGCATGAGTTGGAGTGGAAGATCTCCTGCTCCAGAGCTCCATATAGAGGTCTCCTCACATCACCTACTTCGGTACCTGGCTTTGCTAACACCTTTGTGGCTGAAATCTCACATCTCCACAAAACCTATTGTTCAAAAAACACTTTGGAATTCTGCATAAAAATTTTAATTAAGTTCAAAACACAGCCATTAGTAGGAACGTATTAAAACTCCTGCATGTGTGGTGTTAACGCTGTAGGTGTGTATGTGTAAGAGTGTGTGTTTGTGTAACGAATAAACACTGCATGGTGTTGAGCGAGGTGGTTTTGTATGCAGACAAGGTTTTAGCTCTGTAGGTGTGTGCATGTGTTCTAGTTAACCCTGCAGATATTCTGTGTGTTATACTTGTGTGTGTGTGTGTGAGTGTGTGTGTGTGTGTATGTGTGAGATGGGTTAACCCTCAGGGCGTTGCTCTCGTTATCAGCCCCTGTGGACTTTTCCCAGCAATACCGTGCTATTGATCGAGCCTGGAGCGCATTGGTGCCGGCCAGATTAAGAGTATAGATTAGCAATAAAAGGAGGACATTACTCGGCAGCCGGGCTAAAATTGAAAAAAATGATGAGCTCCTGGAAGTGGGGATGAGTCAGACGAAGGAGTGTAGATGCGGGGGTTTTGGAGAGGTGTGTTCCCATGCGAACGTCAAGTGCATTGCGCGGATTTCGGCGGTTAAAGAGCGGCTGAACCGGGTCGTCGTCGTCGTCGTTACATCACCATTACATCACCGTTCGCTCGGGAATACGATCGTGACTCTCTAGCTGTGCAATAAAAATTTATGGAATGGAACGAGACAATACGGACGCCATATTTAATAGAACTATGGGTTAATACACGAGAAAAAATTTTAATTTTTTTCTTTTGGTTTTCCAAATGTTTGGAGAGTATTCGTTTTTTGTTGTCTGATCAATTGTTATTTCTTGAAGATAAAAGGACAGAAAAAAATACAGTTTGTCATGTTACAAAGAAATGGCTACCAAAAATCTCTGTCCTGAAAAATCTCCTGTGGTGAAAAACCTCCAGTGCCGGCACTGAAGACATCCACAAATGTGACCAATCAGAATCAAGAATGGCGCAAAAAAAAAATGGCTGCTGGACTGGTGTGAAGCCAAAAACCATACAGTTTTTCACGCTTTTCTTTTACATTTCACTTTTTTCAGTAATGTTTCGACTTCAGCGCAATCCTGAGAGCTGGACTATACTTCTTCGTCGCCATTTGTACCTAAAGCACCTGATATCTATGGAAACAAAGCAATGTGTCTGAAAGGATTTGTGAGCAAGTCTTCTAATGAGAACGCCGGGTCTCCAAAGGATAGGTAAATGGCCACCTTGTGATACCAGTGTTGGTATTTTGTCTGTAGCCTGACAATAAAATGTTCCTGCTTCCGTAATGGATTTCTTTTAATAATCCTCACAGTAGGGTTTAATATCTGGACGGTATAAAAGACATCCAGTAAACAGCTCCCGAGGTCTGTGGCGCTTTTCTTGAGACCGGACTTGTTGGTTTGGAATCAGAACAAGAAGCTTGTTACAGGAGGAATTCGAACAAAAATGGAATTAAAGCCATTTTTTTTTCTTTAAATTATTCGTAATGTCAGTTAAGAAGTTTCACTGATTAGTTTAACATTTGGAGCTGATGGAGCTATGACTCTTATAGCTACTTATAGCTAGGTCAGCACTTTAGCCTACATTTGAATGCTTTTGATCATTTCCGGGAAAAAAAACGTGAACGTCGACAGCTACCGCCCTAATAACAAATTAGCCATTTTCCTAAGCTACTGTTGAAGTTTCTTCTAAATCACTCAGAGGAATGCGAATCCTATTGTAGGAATCAGTCATGCCTTTTGAAACATCCAAACTTCCTATTTAAGAAAAATCTCCAGCTAAAATACTGATGAGTCTTGTTCCTGTATGGAATAATGAGATATGTGCGTGTGTGTGTGTGTGTGTGTGTGTGTGTTTGTGTGTGTAAATATCTTGCTACTGATTTAAAATAAGGTCCTGAGGCAAATGTGTGGACGGAATAATGCTAATCTAGTAGCTATCGACTTCCTTTAGTTAATATTAGCGTTAGCATTATCACCCCAAACGTAAAAAAGTAAACAAGTCACCTAGGGTTATGCTAATTTGGAATATAATTGGAGTATATTTAGCTATTGTTTCAAACAACATTTTCCTCAGACCAGGTCCAACCCATTCTCAACAAACATTATGAAAATTAGAGTCCGGCGTGAGGTTGTAATTAGACAGAGCTGCCCCCTCCCCTTACCCCTCGCCCTCTATGTACACTGCCAGTCTTGGAGAATTTATTGCCCAACTAGGAGAGCTTCCTGGGCGATCTAATTGCAATATTAGCTTGTAATAACACCTGTTTTAGAGGCAGGTGATACATCAACAGCACCGCGACTCCTTTCTGCTTGCCTCAGCACAAAAAAACTGGCTAAGCATTTACAGCTTGTGACAAAGCCGTCCCCATCTAATGACCTTCGACCTCACCGACCGGCACTTGACCCCATTCCGGCACGAGATCTTACTCGCAGATCAGAGCGTGTGGATCGTGAGGCAGGGGGAGCGATTCGCTCGTCATAATTAGTTCTACCTTATTTCCCAGGATGGCTAAATCAATGATCTGAGGGTTTCTGTTTATCAGAAACTCCACCATCATTCAGACTGATTAGAAGGAGTTATTGGCCCTGTTGAGGCACAGCAACAAATGAGTTGAGGGAAAAGAGATAGAAGTAATCTGAGCTCATGTAAAATTTATAGAGATTTTTAGCGAATGTTTAAGCTAAACAGCTAGCAAAAGCATGTGGGAAAAAAAAGGAAATGGTGTGGCACAAAAAAATGAGACAGCTAGGATCCCATTGGGCATGTACTGTTACTATTGGATGGCTAGCTAACTAAGTATGCAACTAAATTGTTCCTTTTCGTAAATCTGGAATTTTGGAAATTCAGGGTTTTTAGCATTCACGTTCATGAAACGTTCCGGATTATTCCCCTGTTATGAGAGGTGTGGTTCTACAATCGACAAAAGAATGTAACCTCATTGGAATTCAGTCAACATTAACACAAATAAACCAAATCTGAACACATGATGAAATCTTTTGACACAGAATGCTTTTTATCTACTGTAACAATGCAATTAAACACAACACAGACCCCTAGTTATTCTATTTGGAGCGTTTTAATTGGTTACTCTTAGCATTTAAAATTAGTAGCTATATTGTATCCAATAGCTAAATTATATAGTTAAATTTTTATAACTATTGCAATAATATCGGTATGCACATTTGCTATATACAGTATTGTCTTTCATGTGTCAGCTCGCTATGCGTACATGCAAAATTTTATGCGTGTGCACATGCGTGATCTGGCACATGTGTGTATCCGTAATTATGACACGTGAGGCCGCATAACCTGACGGCAGATGTTGATTTACGGAGCTGGGCAAAGGTGGTGGCAGCAGCACATGCACTGTGTGTGTGTGTGTGAGTGTGTGTGTTGGGGATGAATGGCTCCCATTAAGGCTTTTACAGTGACGAGCAGTGCAGCTGATTTGCATGGCAAGCCAGAGGCCTCGCTTCACGTCCAGCTGATTTATCTGTTGGTTTAAGGAGGCTATAAATACTCGGGCTCCTAATAGGGCACTGAAATGCAGTCGTACGCGTCGGTCCGCCTTAAATCAGAACCATCCACTGTCACCGGTAAACACTTTCCGAATGGGTTTGGTCAGCGTAATGAGGAGCTCGGACGTGCCAGACACACACACACACAAACACGCACATATACACAATAGGCTATAAGGTATCCAGTGTAACTGGCCCTCAGGGAGACATTCAAGGCAGCCGTGTCCGCCTCATTGCAAAGACAGGAAAGATACAAAGTCGTTCTTTTACACCATCGTGTCGCGTTTTTCTGCCCTTTTTGATTGCCTGTCCTCTCTAATGTCGCTTTGTTTACCGTTAACAGCATAACCGAGTGTTGTACACTCCGTAGGAAGGAGGACACATCCTGTCTGTAGGTTTTACACCATATAAGTCCGCATGTATGTAATCTTAATGTGTAATTTGCTCTGTGTGTGTGTGTGTTGGAGTGTCTAAGTGTGTGAGTGTCTGTAAAAGGAGTGGGAGGGTCATCTCGTTCCTGACTGTCCACTGGACGTGCTCCAAAGCCACTCTAACAAGCCAGCATGTATTTGGTAATGACCCTTGTGCCATAGGACACACTCGCTGCTGTCCTGTTTGGACACACACACGCACGCACACACACGCACACACTCCGGCTCGGTCATTAAAGAGGCTCCCTTAAGAGAAATTTAGCAGGTAGAGACTCGGCGGTGTCAATCTGAGTAGATCATCAGGGAGTTCATTTGAGAGTCACTTAGAAATAGGTCCTCGTATTCGGACCGCTCGGTCCTGCGTCCATGTGTGCATCCGAATAGATTTCATCAGCGCCAAACCGTATTGCAGTATGCGTGTTCCACAAATTCGATACAAACAGCTATACGGAGTGTTGCGGCATGCAAAATAGACGCACTTATGAATACTTTATCCCGTAGCGGAGACATCTGAAGGAACTGAGAGAATTGATGAAGGGCCAGAAGCCGAGATCCTATTACTTTTATTCTCAGATCAAAATCGCATCCATAATTCAAGGATTTTTTTTTTTAAGTTTGTTTAAGGTGCTTTCCAAACAAAACCATCTTAGCGCTTTTTTCTACAGATGGCATCCTCTTACCTGTCGATGATCACGGGATCCGACGGCGTCTCGTTTCGGTTCCCGCAGCTCTTTTTGTCGCAGCACCGACTGCAAAAAAAAAAAAAAAAAAGATTCACAATTATTTACATAAAAATCTTTTGTATGACAGCTGCTTTTATATATGCTGATGTTCGAAAGCTAGGGAAGTTGTAGTTGGCCATGATACAGCATCCCTGGAGCACAAAAGCTTGAGGGCATTGCTCAAGGGCCCCAAGAGTGGCGATACTGGGACTTGAACCCTCGAATTTTCAATCTCTTTTTGTAAATTTTTTAATTTTGAGCTTCTATCTCGCCAAATTTATATGGCCCTTGTAGTCATATAGATCATTATTATAGAAGTGGGTATAATCGTAACTAAATCGATATTTACTACATATGTACATACTAAATTTCTATTTTGAACATTTCAGAGTCCATGGTTAAATATTTTTATTATTAAATAATTAAATATAAAATATTAATATATAAAATATTTAATATTTAATATAATAATTTTAATATTTCCAAACTATTTATGGTCTTAGTACCCAACTTTGAGGTGCTCCTTTTAGATATGAGTGTTTTTTTTAACATGATGCGAACTTTACTTGATGTAAAGGTGTTATGACATCATTTTTCTTATCTCTGTAGGTCTTTTGAAAAGGCAAGTATGTGGTTAAATAACAGCCAAGGCTATATTTCCTCTCTCTCTCTCTCTCTCTTTCAATCTGGCCCCTGCTTGTAGGTTGCCCTCTCTATTTCTCCTCTTTCTTTCTGTCTCTCCTCTCCAGCTGGGCTGGGCTCATGCCAAGGTCACTCAGCCAGCCTCTGACAGTTTGGACAGCGCCCAGAGACGTCCTGGTGCAGCGGCCGCGTCCCAAACGCCCCTCACTGATGCTGCCATCACCCCTGCCCTTGCCTGTGCCCTCGCCCCAGGGCTGGCACCTCATCTGGTGGCATGTGGCTCTCCTAAATACAACCACCGTTCCCCTCCAAAAAAAAAAAAGAGAAAAAAGGGAACTCATTGTTGGCTAGACAAACTGGCATTGCCACTTCTGCACCCCACTGGAAAAGTGCTCGAGCCCTCTTTCCAGTTCAGTTTATTTTCATTAATTATAAATGGCGGTGCTCGGTGTGACGCTATGTGCAACTGTAGTGCCTACAAAAGCACTAACCTGGTGGACTTTATTAAAACATCATCATGCAGCTGAGTTCATTTCTGAACAATAGACTAAACACGATGTAATAACGTGGTGAAAAAATCCTTTCTCACTGCTTTAAACGAGATAATTTGACAAACATTTGACAAACACTCCAAGGCTACGCATGCAAAATAATCTGTCTTTATGAATCATTTATCACATTGTTTGATCTATGAAAAAAAAAAAAAGCGACCCAAATAGGCGTTGTTTTTTCCTTCTCCTTGTGTATGTGTGACTGTTGCCATAGAGCAGTGCCACCATAATTTATTCCCCCAGCTACTTGGACCCATTAGCAAAGTTCCAGGAGACCAATTAGCATTGGAAGCCCAATGGTGCGGCTGTGGTGACAACCTCCTCAAACTGAGAAAGAAGTGTTATAAACAAACTGGACCCCAAGAGCACTCAGGCAGTTTCTGGGGACACCGGTGGCCCCTTGCACACCAAAACAAACCCTGGCAGAACGTTTGTAATGCCACCTTAATGGCGATCCCAGCGGAGGTCTGTGGTGGCTAGTACTAGTCCTGCGAATGACTCTGACCTGAAACAAATGCAGGTCTGGCATCGAGCCTTAAGATGAGAAGATTCAAAGAAGAGACAAAAGGCAAGAATTAAACTCATTTGAGAGCAAAAGGGGGAACTGAAGTCCCCCTCTGGTACTTTAATGATAGGTCAACTATGTTTCGCCTTGACTGGGCCACCTAGTAGCTGATTTACTTAAGCAATGGAGAACATTTTGTAACACAAGGGTATTCTTAAATAAAACCAGGCCTCAGAGTCTCTTGGGAAAGCCAGAGCCAAACATCAAAGGCAAGCAGAGATACGGAGGCATACAGGAAGCCTGTGAAGATAGAAAGGGATGGTGTCAATAGCGGGCTTGTTTTTAAAGGGCAAGTATTGTAATTGCCCAGGGTGGATGGAAAGCATAGCCACTTGGCTACTTTTCTGCTGCCTGTGGCAGTAGTCTCTTATCCATCCTGGCCGCTCAGCATTATCCCTTTATCCTCCAACTCCCTCCCTCTGAGCCCACGCGTCGGGCTCTCGACGCTACTCAATGCCAGCTAACCTCTGCCATGCCTCATTTGGCAATTTCAGGGTGCCAGTTTCAAGCAGTGAGAATAGCTGGTGAAGACCTTGGACATCTATAGCCAACGGAAGCCTGATCCCATGACAAATCACTTCTTGCCTTTTGAAATCCGTTGCAGCTCATTATTTAGTCTCGTGGCCACACTCCTGTCATAGTCACTCTGTAATCCAGGGACGCTAATTAATCAGTCAAAATTGATCTCTAAGCTTAATTGTGTTGCACCCACTCGCTTCCAAGAAGGACGAACCGAAATAAAAGACATAACACGAGATGGACCGCTCATTTTTTTTGCCATATTGTGTTAGAATAGTCATAAATATGTGTGTATATAGGTGAAGTGGGTTTCGCTAGGGACCTTACATAGAGTGCTCTCACCCAGGAGAGAAAGAGAGAGAAAGAGAGAGAGAGAGAGAGAGAGAGAGAGAGAGAGAAACAGGGGAAGCATGTCTCATCTCCCTCTCATTAGCGAATGGAAACACACCATTCATCAGGGGATGGCTGCTAATAATCACACTCAATCACGTAATGACCGCCTCAAAGTGAGCTGTCATTATGGAAATGGATCCTGTATCAAAATCATCTTGGAGGAGAGAAGCAGATAGCGTCAGGAAAAAGAGACGCCGGCGAGAATTTCGGCGAGGTTCATAATAACAGGTTATTTTGGCTGCTGAGTGCGGAAATCCATTTTAAAAAGAGAGACAGTAGTGAGATTTATGCTAAGCGATTCAAGGCAGGCGGGCTAAGACAGTCGAGCGATGAAATAGATTAGTGACATCTTAATCTCGATTATGGCTTTTACATACAGTACCATGATCGTATTTAATTCCGAGGCAGAATTTTTTTTTTTTTGCCTCGATGGAAATTGTTCTCAGGTTGGCCCAAGTCCAATAGAATCTATATCTCCTGCCTGAGTACATTATATGGCCATTTATTATCCAATGTATAGCGTTTATTAACTTAGTAACACATGTACATCAATTGATCTCGAAATGGAGCTATCCGACTTCTAAACTATAAACATACTACATAAAATCTTGAGTGTTTAATGGTCTTGTGTGTCTAACATCAGTTTGATCAGGAATATCTGTAAAAGAAGACTGTTTCCTTTCCTGATTTGTGTCTGTACAGTAACGGATACCAATATCAGGATTCCTGAGTGCCCCGTAAAGTCTTTATCATTTCCCCTTATTGAATTATTAACACGGCCCTCAAGCGCTCGACCCTCATTCCTAGGTCACTACCCAGCCAGGTTCCAAACATCTGAGCCCCTTCATGTCCAGGACCCTCACACCTACTAAATTTACCCGCCAATACATCCCCCCTGACCCCCACTGGGCATTCTGCATCAACAAGCCCCTGCTGGTCGTACCTCCAGCCGACAGCGCTCACAATTACGCGGTATAAAAGCCGATAGGGGCTCTGTAATGAGGGAAGCCCTGTAGAGTGAAGAGAGCGGCACATTTACATCGGTCTGAATACCAAACCTAAAGGTTCGCCCATGAGGTGTATGATTATTGTTTCACCTTTCCACAGCACAATTCGATATAAATATATTTGTGCTGATGATGCAAAAATGTTGCAATAAGGGGGGGTAAAAAAATGGTTCAAAAAATTGAAGTTTGATGGTAACAGAACGAACCTGCACATGATCTCGTGGGTGAGAAGGACGCGGCACATCTCCGGGTTTTTGTCCTGTCCTTCGTAGATGATCGGCTGTAAAAGAGAAACTTTTTAATATTTTCAGTCGCACACCTTCCGAAGATAAAAATCATGATGTCACCGTTGTAAAAACAAAGATATATCGCCAACATGAGGGCACAAGTAGCGTTAATATGGCTGTGAGAAACTAGGTGATTACTCATGTTTTTTGTGGTGCACAGCATGCAGTAAAATGTAACATATGCTAAAAGGTAGCTGTGGTCATTAATATGTGGGCATATGGAGAGATCCAGAAGGTCCACTAAGGGATGCTTTTTCCAAAGCATCTATCATGAAGCTGACGTTCCTGGTGTCTATGACGGATTATTAGCATCCGCCGTAACAAGCCGGTATCCCGTTCTGGCCCCACACACACACACACACACACACACATAATCCACCTTACAACATCCCCAATTCTTCTCGCCTTTGGTCAGTCAACCCAAAGCCTTGGGGGACAATACTTTCAGGATAACGACCACTTTTACATTATTGATCTATCTCTCTCTCTCTCTCTCTCTCTCTCTCTCTCTCTCTTTCTGTCTCTTGACGCTGTCTATGTAGGTCCTCTGCCTCTTTATTAACATCCACCCAGTTCGAGAAAAGGGAGGGGATTTTTGAAGACGGTGAAGAACAGGTCGATATTTGTATATCATACTTGATTCACGTTTCTGGCGCCAAAGTGGTCCATGATATCATCGGTAAAAAGCGGTTCCATTACTACAGTATATGTTGGCATTATCGACCTTGTGGCCTAAACTTTGTATTAGCCTTTTCCCAAAGAACGGGATTAGAAACCAATGTTTTTAGCATTCAGATCAGCAGAGATGAGTGTATTTATGCCAAACGTGGCGAACGCGCGATCCGTCTTTCATATCTATCATTTATAACGAAAAGACAAATCAAGACGGAAGGACTGTAATCGATCGATATCTACACTTCGTGCTTCCAGAGATCGTTGCTGCGTGTATGTGTGTGTACGTTACAGAAAGCAGAAGGGAGGGGATTTGACAGCCTTGCATGGCTGCAGATCTCTTTTGTTGTGCTGGGGATTATGGTCTCCAGTGTGCCGCCTCTGCAGATACATTAAGGCCTATTGATTGGTCTCCGGGGCTGACGCTTTTGTCGAGGACCTGCTCGCTGTATTGATCTGAGGTAGCCTGACACGCCATGACAACGAGCCCTGTTGAGCCAATGGAACATGACCAGGGTGGGACTAAAAATTAGGGTCCATTCCACTAGAGAATGAAGAGGGACAGTGAGGAATCTAGTCTCGAGCGAGACGTTCTCTGCTCAGGACGGACTTGAGTTTATAAAGACTTTGTATGCTTTTTTGTGGTATTACTCCAGGGAACTCCGGACCGGAAATCAAGAACTCGACGAAACTACGCAATGGACTACAAAGAAAACGAAACTCCTCGTTAAACGGCAGCGTTCCGAAACTCATCCACGGTTATGGTTAAGCCTGAGAATTGAGTTAGCGTTCGATTGAAAGTTCGGTGTTCAAGGCTGTGTCAAGATCACAGCCATCGCGTTTGAAACCGCAAAAGTCTTTGAGCAACGTTAGGAATCTTCTTACCTGTTTAGTCATGGAGTCTATCAACCGTACATACAGGTCCTGCTCTGTTCTGATTCCTGTTATGTTCAAAAAGAAACACAAAAACATTACAAAATTTGTATCTATCTTCATTCGAGTTTTAGTTTTGAAATGAGAGTTATTTTACTAGCAATATCCACAAGTCCACCATTCATACCTCTTATAGCTTTTACTTGGAAAGTTGAAAATAGTTTACACTTTATTCACCTTCACATACTAAAGAATGTAAAAGATACATGTTTGAAGATCCACCCAAGTAACATGCAGAGGTACAGCTTAGCCCCTGATTGGGATTTGAGTCATGCAAATTTCTCTGAAGTTACAACTCATTAAATTAACAAATATTAGGGCCCAATAAATACTAGAATATTTCATATAATGGTAGAAAATTATATACCGAATGCCGGGGGTTCAAATCCTTGCCAGTTTTTGGACTATAACCTGAGAATCACTAGTCTTATGCTATGGCAATCAATGCCCAATAATCAAATGGCAGCCAATAATCTATCCAACATATTGAAAAGATATATTTGGTTGACGCCCACCTTAATCTTAATTGATTTATTCCTTGGATAAGGGGTGAATGCTAAATAGTTATTTGAAAAATTTTTAGGTAAAGGGTTGATATTGAAGGTGGAAAAGATGTACCATTTTAAGGGGGCTTTAGAGATTCATGTAAATAGGGGTATGTTTTGCTTTATAAACCTATCCAAATAATCAACTAATACATTAAGCACATTGATTTCTGTCTCCATAAATGCCCACGGTGCCCATGTTTTGGTAGCACGATTCATAAACATTCCCCAACAAATTCAAATTCAGTTCTTTATAGTAAGCATTAGCGAAAACAAATTAGCTCCTAACGGAACATTTCGGAAAAATAAAACAAACAAAATCGCGCTAGTATCCCACATGGAGTGTTTTGCTCGTCATGCTGCTTGAGCTGTTCATTAACCCCCAAACACACACACACACACACATTTAGTAAATCCAAACAAGGAGCAGTGCTGCAGTTAATCAAATAAATGTATTATTTATGGGATTCCTGTCTTAAACCTGCACGAAACAAAGCTTTCCCGACCCCTGAAGTCTCCCTGCACGCATCCAAGCTCCATATCCATATCTTTTCTGTTATTAGCATCACTCCACGGAGAAAAGCAGGTGGGCAGGCCATGCTCGGAGGTGGATGAGGGGCAGAAAGACATGCTGTGAAGGCAACCCCAGGACTATCTCTCAGCAGGATGATGTCATTGACATTCACACCATGTATAAATAATGATCTAAATTCACAAATAGAGCGTATGTAATCATTCTAAAACCTTTATGAACGCTTGTATTGTAATTAATTAATAAAAAAAAAACTCAATGCAATGGTGTAGCGAAATACCATTCTGAAGTTGAAATGGTACTCGAGAACAGAGGAAGGGGACAGATGTGAATGAAATCATCTCGGCATAAAACAGATGGGATCCTCAATACTCTTCCAGATGTGCAAAGACATAAACCCGGGTGCAAAATCAGCTCGTGAGAACTGTTTTATCACATCGATATTTGGGAAATCATATTTCTCAACAAAGGCCTTTAACTGATATAGAAAGAAAGAAAGAAAGAAAGAAAGAAAGAAAGAAAGAAAGAAAGAAAAAAAGAAAGAAAGAAAGAAAGAAAGAAAGAAAGAGAAAAAAATTCAAAAAGCTTGAAAAGTAAATAATGTTTTTTTTTGTTTGTTTTTTTGTTTTTTTTTTGTTTTTTTATACTAATTGACTAATTGTCTACTAATTGACTACTAGTTTAACTGATGGTATCTTACCGTTGCTGTAGAGGAGCTGTAACCTGTAGTGGATGCCATTGTTGGTCTTTTCACCGTTATATTCCTAAAACAAAAAAAAGAATAATGTGAAAAAAACATATCTACGAGGGCCGTTTAAGGTGCTACACACAGCAGTAAGTCGCTAGTTTGTGGCACACATGTCGAGGGCCAGTCCAGAGACCCTTATTCAAGATTCCAGTCAACAGTGTTAGTTCGTGCATGAAACAGAGTGTGGTGAAGGTATTTGTGAACGAAGGCGAAAACCTGCGGATATCTACAGAAGACTTTACTGTGATGAGAAAAATATTTGAACAGTGTAAACGTTTCAAAGATGGCTGTGTGTCAGTGACGATCCCGGTCTTAGTGGTTCCCTTTATGATGAAGTGGAGCAAGAAGTGCTGGGACGGTTCAGAAATAATTCTGTATGGCCGTTAAACAATTGCTAAAACAAGAAATCTAATGGTGGCCCAGGACTTCATTCATAACTCTTCCATGTGACTTTCCATACATGTGCATGGAACCAGCTGGCAAAGGTATAAAGCATTTCAGATTGTAAGTTTGGCTGTCAGGGGTTATGCATTGAAGGATTGAATTATTTTAGAGGACGTAAGGGACGACGCTGATTGGATAATTGGAACCATGGATGACGATAAAGATACAGAAGATATGTAAGGAAGTGCTGTCGCAATGAAATCCATTCACAGGTGTTTGAGGTGAAACACCTGTGAACACCTGACCCCTTCACAGCGATCTTATTAACGACCCAGAGAAAACGGAATGTGTCTCGTTTTTATGATTTGGATAGATATTGTAGAAAAATCTATGCAAAGGTGACACCGTGCTGCTCTCTCTCATCCTCTGTCTCTCTCTGTCTCTCTCTGTCTCTCTCTGTCTCTCTCACAGTGCCAAGATTTGTGGCAATGTCTTGGCAGAGTCCCAGGCGAAACAGGAGAGGAGGTGTGTGTCTGTGTGTGTGTGTCTGTGTGTGTGTGTGTGTGTGTGTGTGTGTGTTGGGGGGCATATCGGGGGTCGAGGCGGAGGTGAACAGACAGAGAGGACGGACGAGTGACCGTGCCAGCTGGACGCTGTCCCGCCCCAAGCTGGGGGCGGAGCTGTTCTCGGTAACCTTTTTACCGATAACAACACACACGCACTCAGACACAAACACATACGCACGCACACAGCAGGCCTAGCAGGACTACCTCCTGACACACACAACACACACACTGCGAGCTTGGCAGGACCAGACAGGGCGAGGAGGCGACAGATAATCATTCGGTTAACGAACGAAAAGGCGTAGATCTCACACACACACACACACACACACACACATAATAACATGATGGCTGATTTAAAGCTTTGGGATAAACAAATCAAAATAATACATTTGCTCATAAATGTAGTAAGATGTGTGCTTGTGTTGTTTTTATGGAGTCTAGTCTCTTCACTGCCCCCTATAGGCAGACTTGTGTATTTCAGCAATTTACACTGGCATAAAATATTAAGAAATAAAAACTCATTAAATCACATCTTTTTGTATTCATTTGTTTCCAAATTATGATCTAGACCGGTTTTTAATGTAAATTAGCATGAAATGAGGATGATTTGTCTTATTATAAGGTAATAACCATGTAATTAACCATGTAGCGTGTGATAAATGTAATAATCAGGCAAAATTTCATTTCCAGTCATGGTTTTTTAAATCTACTTTTATTTCTATTTATTTAGGAAAAAAAAATCATTTATTTAGTGACTACAGGGCCACTCACTTTGTCTTTCTCCACAAAGTCAACGTAGGACGTCCTCTCGATCTCCACTGGTTGCCCCTGACGGTCGTACAGCGCCAACACAAAGTGGAAGAAGTTCGATTTGCGTAGGTTGGAAGGAGGCTGCTTCTCGTAGTGAGCTCGGGCCAAACCGACACCACTGTACAGAAGAGAGGAGAAGAGAAGAGAAGAGAAGAGAAGAGAAGAGAAGAGAAGGGAAAATATCAGGATTAGTCTTTCAGCATTCCTCACCTGAACATTATGGGAACACTAAATATATTCTGACAGGATTCCTTTCCTTGGCTTGTATTACATCTGGCCCATGAGTGTGTGTGTATGTGTGTGTGTGTGTGTGTGTGTGTGTGTGTGTGTGTGTGTGTGTGTGTGTGTGTGTGTGTGTGACAGAGAGAGAGACATTTGTGTTGTCTGCACACCCCAAAGGCTCCGTCTGCTGCTGGACATTTTGGCAGCCACTCCTCTGTACTTCTTACCCAATCTGTCAATCAAACGCATTTCTTTGTGGCTCAACCAATAGGAAGCCTCAATCAGGTCGCTTGTGCATAATTATCGACTTATACACCAAAGGGGGGTGGGGGGGGGGGGGGGTT
>MU551605.1:2177909-2197738 GCA_024362625.1 Silurus asotus
GCTGACGGCATGTCGGGAACATTAGACGGCGGTTCCACATCCACAGCAGTGTGTTAGCGGTGTGAGTGCTCCCAGCTAACGGCTAATTTGCTGGTAATTGCGGTGAGAGACGATCGCGAGCTTCGTTCCGGCCCGGAGCTGCTCTGCTAAATTACACAAAAGTGTTTCGCACGTTAAGCACAGGCTAATTGAAAACGTGACTGCGTGAGGACTTCCATTTTTACCCGTGAGGGTTTAACAATATCGCGCTTGTGCGTGACAAGTTTTCACGCTGTGTGTATCGTGTTAATTTCTCCACACACTCGCTGTCAGAGCCGGACCTCTGACTGAGCGCTCAATAAAATCCATGTGTGTGTGTGTGTGTGTGTGTGTGTGTCTATTCGTATGTGTCTATGAAACCTTTTATGTGAGTGAATGATGCTGTAGTGTGCATTTGTGTGTGACTAAAAGTGTCTGTAGTACCACGGAGTGTGTGTATAAGCGTGTGTTTTCATTACCACACTACCCAACAGGCTAATTCTTGCATTATGTTATTGAAATCCAAAGCCAGACCATTTTAAAGCCAGCAAACATCATGCTAATCATTAAACTATACCATTAAAAAATTGCTAACTAGCAAGCTAACATTATACTGACTGATATATTCTGTATTCTGAGCCGGGTTTGTAATTCAGCTAACATTTAGGCCACTTGTTATGTTGTATAATTGAAACCAGACGCTCCTTCACTAGTAAAATAGCAGACATTAAGCTAGTTGACTAACGACTAGCCATGCTAAATAACAATATTTTAGCAATTATATTCTGGAACTTTTCCACACTGCTAGTTAAATGTTATATTTTGTTGATGGACAGTTAGCATTATGATAAGTAAAATGTCAAAAGTGCTAGCAAGTGGGTTTATATTAAGTCACCTTCTGTGGCAGTGTGTGTGTGTGTGTGTGTGTGTGTGTGTATGTGTGTGTGCTGTTTCATTTTGGTTTGATGTAGCTGCCACACACACACACACACACACACACACACACACACACACACACAGGCCAAATCTGCCCTCAACCTTCTTCATTATCTTAAACACACACACAAACACACACACACATACACACAATCACACACTTCCAAAAATCATTAGTGGACTACATCTGAAGCCATTAGTCCGTCACCTGTATGTTTCTAATGGAGTCATTATGGAGGCAGCTGGAGGGAAACACTTGTTCCTCAGTATTGCGCTCCTGCACTCACCTTCGTTTCGTAGGCACAGTACGTAAAAAAAAAAATGTGTGTGTTTTTAACATTTCCTCCTGTTGCGAATGTTTTACATTATGTTCAAGACGGACAGTTCTGTTACTTCTACTGAAATATTTACCTCACACCAGGTTTTCTGACTGAGCCACATCCTGACCCTTTTTTTCTGTCATGGAGCACCAAGAATTTGTGTTTTTAATCGCCAATTTCAGCTCGCTGCAGCTACGGTTAGCATGGTGCTGTCATTAAAGAGATGCTAGCTTGTTACACGGCTATACCGACGCACCTAATGTAATCACGTACATGTTTCACATGTTATAAAAGTAAAGAAAACGTAATAAGGTGCAACATTTCTAACAGGTGATGCCATGTTGTCGTCATTTTAATACAAAAATGTGGACTGCTGTTACTGTGGAAGTTTGTTACTGCTGTTACTGTGGTAAAACAAAAATGCTCCAGTAATGAGAAATAAAAACCCTGGATTTTTCAGGATATTTTTTTATCTGCTCACTGCTTCATTTAGTGAGTTAATATATTTCAAAGTATTCAACAAAACACTGCTAGCAAATTTTTCTATTACCGTTATAACACACATGCAAGCTAACACTATTTTCTCCTAAAAACTTTCACACACATCCTTACAAAGAAAAAGTCTTGCTAGCAAAATTGTTTTAGAAAATAATATTTGAGATTTGAGTTTAAGTTAAAAATTTCTACACCTACAAACAATTACTCGGTTTACTTTTAGTGAGTGGCGCCTCACTGGTGTGTGTCCTGCTAGCATCAGCTAGCTTCAACTTGAATATTCATACTGTAATGTAAACATAACAACTAATAAGCACTGTTCAACCTTACACCTCAAATCGAGCTACATCCATGCCTCTGAAAAAAAAAAAAAAAAAAAGTTAAATAAAAAAAGTCTATATATTTAGGTGTCCAAGCACCAGACGTAATGTGCTTTAGCAGTGGAAGGTTCAGGAAAGGAAACACTCCATAAAGCATTATTTGAAGATGATGTATAATGAGGTACGTCCATGAAATAAATTCAGAGGGCTACACTGCTGACTTTCACAGACATGGGATTATTTATTTTTGAAAAAAAAAGTTAAATAAAAAAAGTCTATATATTTAGGTGTCCAAGCACCAGACGTAATGTGCTTTAGCAGTGGAAGGTTCAGGAAAGGAAACACTCCATAAAGCATTATTTGAAGATGATGTATAATGAGGTACGTCCATGAAATAAATTCAGAGGGCTACACTGCTGACTTTCACAGACATGGGATTATTTATTTTTGTCTAGCCACATGAGTAGCCAAAAGAACAGCAGTTGCTTTAGTTCAGAGGAGACGCAACAAAGTCGAGTATAATGTGTGTTTTTGTTGTTGTTGTTCTTGTCATTGTTGTACACATGATTTTGATTTAGACAGCCTAATGAAGCATGTAATAAACTGAGGTCCACTCTCTGAACAGTGTATTGGATACTAATGGACATTTCGATTATTGTATACTGTACGTCCAGCCACAAAATACAACGTGAGGAAACGTTTGAGATGTTTCGAGTGAAGTTATTTTAGAGTATCATATGTTGTGTCATGCAGGATGTCGGATGTAATATGGCCCAAGAAAATGAAATAAGTTTGAATAAAACTGGGGAAATTATTTTACAATTGTTAGACTTTTGCATCGTACTACACGCAGCGATTTACAACTGATTACCGTTCACAAGTCCAGGTCTTCTCGGCCTCCTAGCCTCCTGACATAGTCTTACACACAGTAGACTTCGTCTACGCCGCATGTCCATGTCCATTTTTCAGACGGGGTCAAAAGACACCGGATGCTCGCTTGGATTTGTCTTGCTTTTCTTGTTCATTCTTTATGTCTCTCTGCCTCGTTCCTGCTCTAAACCCCAGGGTCTGGACTTCATTAGGTCCAAAAACCCTTTCTCTCCTCCACTACCTCCACCTCCTTCCGCTTGTAGACGGAACAGAGGCGACATAATTCACTTTGCCAGGTTTTACAGTGTGGGGTAGGGGACCACAGAGGGGTCAAGTGAAAGAGTAAAATCTGTTCCCCAGCTGTGCGCCTATTTCACCCCACAGCCTAGAAATAGAGAGCGAGAGAGGTAGAGAGAAAGAAAGCGAGAGATACTTGGGGGAAACCCCCCCCACTGAGACTGTCTATTGAAATTGCTCTGTCTGTCTCCACCTTTCCTTCCATCAACACTAATCCAGTTTGCATCAGATTCCTGAGGAAACCGCCCTCACACGTTGAACACAGTGAGACACACACACACACACACACACACACACACACAAAACATTGTGTGTGTATGTGTGTGTGTGTGTGTGTGTGTGTGTGTGTGTGTGTGTGTGTGTGTATATATATTATATATATCAACTCCCTGCTTAGAAGACATAAATAAACCCAAACACCTGAATTTTTTTTTCCTCCCACGTGTCAGTTATTTCTCGTGAATCAAAGACTCGCTCTCTAATCTGCACTTCCTCTCCGAACAGCTCATCAGCACCTCGGAGTGTAAAACCACACCTGTACCTCACACACGTCAGTCTCGACAGCACCAAGACGCTCAGTCATTTGTTCATCTAATTCTAATTAAAAACAAATGATCACTTGTCATCATCTGCTTTATTCATTTATTTATAATTATCCCATTAAGTTATTATTATTATATTAATATTATTATTATTATAGAGGCTTGTTCATGATCTAATGATAACCTAATAGGCTTTAAGGCACCAGTAGGTTTTTTTTATTCTGGAATCTAAATAAATCCGAAGTCAAAGCTTTGCTTGTAAATATTTATTTATTATAATTCATCTATTTTAATCTTATTTTGAATTAAGGTACAGACAGACAGACAGACAGACAGACAGATAGACAGATAGATAGATAGATAGATAGATAGATAGATAGATAGATAGATAGATAGATAGATTGAAGCTCATTTGCTTTCCAGTAAAAAATAATAATCTAATGTGGAGTTATTGTGAAGTTATTCAGTTTTGTGTTCGCTTTTGTTGTTGCTGTTTTACAATATTTGAGACGTGATGTCTCAAATATTGATTTGTAATCATTTGACTATTTAAACACTATTTTATTGACTTCTAAATCGTAAATAAATACATGTCTAAATCTAGAACACTGTGCATCCTTATGCAGATATTTATCACAAGTTATAAGCGTGCTTATTATGACTTATATATATATATTTAAAAAAAAAGGCACGTGATAATAAAACCGCATGACCTCTAAAAGCGGAAAAACAAAATCTGATTTTTCGTTCGATTATTCTCCAAATCTACTTTTTTTTTGCACTGGCTTTATGTGCAAATATTGCGTAAAATATATTAAACGTGTGCATATATAAAGTGTCTACAAAAAGTGGCAAGTTTAAGTGTGTTTTCGTTCCACCTGATGCGCTCAGACTTTCCGTTTGCAATCAGATACGATTTCATTCAACAATAATCACGTCGTTAAAACTGCACATCATCCGCACTGGATCTGTATTGAGATGTGCAATTTGCGACAAAACTATAAAACTAATGAATCTGACGCGCGCGAGACGCAGATGAACCCAAAATATCGGTTTGCTATTGGGTCGGATTTTTCACGCTTTAATGTTTAAAAAACTTGCACGCGCTCCTGTATTATTAATATTATTATTATTATTTATTTATTTATTTATTTTTCTGCACAATATTTGAAACAATTTCCAGACACGGTGATGAAGTGCATGCGTATTTCATGGACAACCTGTGAACAGGAAAACGCACGCGCCAGCTTGTAGAAAAGACAGAAAAGGACAATAACATTACGTAAATCGCTTTGCCATGCACAAAAACAACGCTGCAAAAATTAAAACCTGAAAATTTTTAAAATGTGATTCATACAACTAAATTTTACATTTAAACGTTTTGAAGATTTTATTCGCAGTTGTATTATACAGACTTGTTTTTTTTTTCGCTTCTTTGCATCCAGTTCATGATTATTTGCGATCTTTTTCTTTCAGATTTCTCAATTTTTATTGTTTATTTTGCCACTTCATGCGACACAGAACTGAACTCTCACGCGCGTTCGCTCCGAAGCGCGCGCCTTTTAAAAAAAATACTGTCTGAATCCTGCGCGTGCACTGAACATCTGGGATACTCCTGCATTTGCAAACACGCGTGCATGCTGTTTTCGCACAATTCGTTTTTTGGTTATTTTTTTCCCTATTTTTAGTGTTTTAGTGATATTATATCCTCGTGAAGAAACTTGTTTGCAAGGTGCATGATGCATTATGCATAAAAAGCATGTCCAGCTATGCTTTCCCACCCAACACGCGCACGGACACGCGTTCACACACACTCTCTCGCACACACACACGAGCGATGTCTCTCACCTTTGCGCGGCCGTGTTGGCGTCTAGTATCCCGGCGCTCTGCATCCAAGAGCGCACCGGGGTCATGCCGCTAGCGAGCGGTTCCTCCTTCATGGTGAGCGCTCCCCGCGGGAGACCGTCCTGAATGGAAAACATGAAAACGGACCTCGAAAGCGACTATTCGAGCGGAATAGTTCAAAAAGAAAAAGAAGGGGAGGAAAAAAAGAGAGAGACAATCCTTCGGATTAGCTAGGAATATCAAAAAAACAACTGAAGGGATGGGAGGAGGCGAAAAAGAGATAAGCGACCAAAAAAAAAGTGTCCGCGAGGGTCCTTATCCTCTCCAAAGGCGTCCTTGATGAAGGCGCGCGAGCGCTCCGGGATCCCACAGGGTCGCTCCTCTCTTACTTTAGATTCCCAGCAATAAACCGCGCAAGTTCGGGATGAAACCGGTGTGTGCGTGGTGGTGTGTGTGTGTGTGTGTGTGTGTGTGTGTGTGTGTCTAGTTAAAAGAGGGAGGAGAGAGCTCGCCAAAGCATCTCAAAGGAGAAAAAAGAGCTCCGGATCAAGGAGAGAGAGAGTGAGAGAGAGCGCGCGCGTCTGGTCTCGGGAAGTTGCTCAGAACGAAGGAGGACGGAGCGAACAAAACGCGCACGCGAGGATGAAAACGCGGACGCGCGTGCTACAAAAAGAAGAGAGAGGGAAGTAAAAAAAAAACGGAGTGATTAGCGAGTGAACAAGAGGGAGGGATGGAGCAGGGAAGGCTTCACGCGCTCTCCCCGGGGAAAAGGCGGATTGGGTAAGGAAGCTCGCTCCCTCTCCTCCTCTCACTCCCCCTCTCTCCTTTCCTCTTTTCCTCTACGCTCTTCTCTTCTCCTCCCCTCCATCCGTCTCTTCACGGCTCGCGCGTCCCCATGGACAGAAGCGCACCTTCTCACCGGAGGTGGGCGGGACCCCTAACCAGGGTGGGGCGTTGATTTTGGCCTTAAAAGGCGAGCTCATTTGCATGTCGGAGGTGTGAGAGCACAGTCACGTGACTGGCGTCGCACGTGAAACCTGGGCAGACAGTGGGGTCCGACCGGAAGTGCTGGGACAGAAAGACATTGACCAGGACGCGCTGCGGGTCACTTCAGTAGTGTAACCACAGATAAACAGGAAATAGAGAGAATAAAAACATTCAGCTCAGTAATGCAGGATACAGTTCTCTTACACATTGGCCTTAAATCCTAATATTGAGATATTTCAGAATTTATAAATATAAATATTTTTAATGCCTGTACTGTAAAATATATTAATGTATAATAAATATAAAATCTGTCCAAATGCACTTATTTTATTTAAACACACACACTACAACTCTCTCTCCTGCTTTATACATATAAAAAACTTGTTATGGTAAAATATAGAATTACTTTTTATAAATTGCAAAATAATACAAAGAAGAAGAAGAAGAAGAAAAAGAAAAAGAGAAGAAAAAAGAGGAAGATGAAGAGGGTTGGACTTAATGGACCTCTCTATTTATAAAGAATTCTAAAGAATGGTTATATATAATATTTATAATAAATGTGTGTGTGTGTGTGTGTGTGTGTGTGTGTGTGTGTGTGTGTGTGTGTGTGTGTGTGTGTGTGTGTCTGAGTGAAGGAGGCGATGGAGGCAAACATCAGAAAAGCAACGCGGTTTAAATATGAAATAAATATCAGAGAGACTGAACTGAAAACGATCCCAAGGGCTTTCAAAACATTCACTTCGATTAGATCTTAACGATACGATACTTTACCGCGAGAAGAAATCCAAATAAAACCGCACAGTTATTCGTTTTATTTTTTTATATATATAATTCAGAGCTGAACGAACCCGACATTGTTATTATTATTATTATTATTATTATTATTATTATTATTATTATTAAAATACACATTTAAATGCTGACATCATATTATCATATTGTTTTTATTATTATTATTGTTTTTATTATTATTATTATTATTGTGGTTGTTGTTTTATAATAAACCTTTTAGCGCAACAGTATTTAATTGATTATTTTGAACACTAAAATAGTCCCATGTATTTGACGCATTATCATATTTACTGATTTTTACTCTCTTCTTTAAATTTTTAAGTAAAATAAAACAGATTTATTTATTATTGTATTTATGTGTTTATTTATATTAACCGTAGCGACGCAACAAATATGAGGGAAAACTGATTTTCCGTATTTTACACTTTTATCTGTCCAATCCTAATTCCAGAAGACTACTCTGTCTCTCTGTCCCTCATTCTTTCCATCATTCCATCCTGTTCTACAAATCAAACTCCTGTATCATCATCGCCTGAAGCTTGATCAGATTTTGGGCACCAGATTTGGGTCTTGAGCAGGTCTTGAATTTTAAACTCTAGATAATGTGTAGAAATGTGCTGGTAGACACTGAACTCTATTGTGCAGAAATGTCATGTGAGTGTAAAACACCGTGCGCCCACGTGACCTGGGGAAGGTTTCACTTGGGAAAAAACTTGGGTGAAGTTTGGACCCAATCCAAACCGCATGATCCGAAATAATCTCAACAGCAGCACCCACAAGAAGTGAACACACCTCGAATACTGACATCATGGCATTCTTTAGCCTTATAATCAACAACAAGGCGCATGCGCAGTCTACACTCGTTCTGTCCATCAACACAAATTGTACCATATATATTTTTCTTTTCTTTTTTCCCCAGCAGAAACTACTGTCAAATCTACTCTGGTTGTGTATTATTTTATTTTGGCCTCATTTCCAGATAAATCTAAAGAATAAATGAAATGCACAATTCTAAAAATTTAATGAAAACACTTGTATTAAAAAATACATTTTTACCTATTTGTTTATTTATTATAAAATAAAAATGCAGCAAAACACCTCGTGGCCTAAAACCATTTTTAAGTCGCCATCCTGGTCACATATAATTACAAAATTTTGTTTAGAACAATTTACATAAAAGCTGGATAAAAACAGACGTAATAAATCAAACAAAATAAGATAAATAAACTCCTTTATGTTAATTCTATACTGCGAGCTGAATCAGAGCGCTTTGCTGCCCCCTGGTGGACAATAAATGTAACAGCTCACAGGTTTTGTTCTGTACGGGATACCCTGTCTGGCATATTTTACTGTCCTAAAAGATCTGGTTCATAATAATAATAATAAAATATAATAAATAATTAATATTTTTTAATACATAAAAAGGAATACGAAATATACAAAAAAGAGAGCTAGATGATCATGTTTAATAATAAGATATTTTTATTTATACACTTTACTGTGTATTGTCTACATATTTAATGCATAAACCCGAAGTTAATAAAGAATAACCGACCATTACCCCCATTATTTGATTCAACTGAGTTTTTATTTGTACAGTGCTTTAAACAAACAAAAAAAAGGTTTTATTTGCTTTTCCAGATAAAATCAAGACACCTGTCGGAATGTAAAATATAGGTATGTATTCAACATTTTAATTCTATATGATTTTATGGAAAAAAAAGAACCATATCTTTGTTAAGAATAAAAAATACGTGGAAGAAACGAAATACAAACAAAAACAAAAACAAAAAAACAATAGACTTCTGGTTAATGCTGAAGATGAAACGGTTTTATTATAAAGATAAAAAAAGCGACACCTGGTGTTCAAATTGGGAACAACAAGATCTAGAAAAATTTATCACGTTATTGCATGAAAGAATTCTGCTTCCTGTAATTATTCAATTAATTAATTAATTCCTAATACATTCTTTTTTAATTCCATTTCAACATTAATCTGTGCCAAAATAAGAACATTGCTAAGTCTGTTAAAAGTTAGCTACCAGTCAGTAGTTTATTTTATACCAACTGCTATTGATTACAAGTCACAATTAAAGCATACTAAATTAATTAAACGTTATATGTTGTGTGTCAATATATCAAATTATTGTGTCTATTGGGACTGACACAGTCAAAATATTGCTAATTTTCACTCTTTAACGTTGAGGAGTTGGCGGTTTTATGACGCATGGACGTCACACAGACTCATTGTTATTGCTAAATAAAAATAAAATACTGAACGTGAAGGTTATTCTTTTACAAATAATTTTAAAGGGGTATATTCTTCTCCCTGAGTGAAATGTAATCGAATACAAGAACATGGAACCACCCAAACATATGTATTCATGTTAAAGTCAAAGTCAATTTACTTTGTTTTGGTAAGATATAAGGGTAAAAATCCAGGTTTCAGTGGGGAAAAAACATGTAAAATTGCATGTTGGTTACAGTTTTTGAATAAACAACCACGTCTTGTCATATTTTGAACTTAATAGATCGAAAATGTTGATGCAGGATTTTTTTTATTGTGACAGAACCTACTAGATTGGTGGTACATGCTAAGAGTATCATTTTAGCTATTTGGGGACTCGTATTAATTTTTCAACCAACATATCTGAGGTAAATGTTGGCGTTTCTGGTGTGTAGGTTTAGTTTCTATTGGCACTACAGTTTTACATTGCCGGAATAAAGGATTTCATGGGTCTGTTTTAGTTCAGCTGTGCCTCAGCAACCATATGTGAGGTGGAAAATCGTAAAGACAGCACTGGAATGCCGAAAAAGAAAAATTTAGAAGTGATGTAGGTAATAAAAGTAACTCAAAATCGAAAGATTTCTTATCAACCCCACCACCATCATCATTCTGAACTGTGATCCTCCATGTTACAGTTCTTCTTTGGGGCTGGTTTTAACACAACTCCTTACTGAATGTAGGCAAGCCAGCAAGGGCCCCGTCCATGCTAGTGAATAAATACAACACACAAACACACAACAATCGTCAATAACTAAGTAGAATATGTACATGACTCCAATTAATTGCCTATAGTTGTGCAGGAGTGCTAGAAACCGCTTTAACAATGACATCATGTTCTGTAAAAGTTATGTTCTTACCAGAAAACAATCCAGTTTCATTGTCAATTCTTTCCATTATGCCGGTAAAACACTTGTCAATGGCACAGTGGGCATCACCTGACAGAGAAATAACGAAGAAAGCAATTATTCTGACTCGATACATGATTCAAAAATTGTCACATAATAATTAGAAAATAAGGAGGAAAATAAGGACATTTTATAAGATACAAATGTAAAAAAAAACAAAAAAACCCCACAATAAATCAAGTATCACAACTATCATTAGAGACAAATGTGAGACAAAGAGTGCTGTGAAAAGTGAGAACATGTGAGAGCAGGTGTAATTGATTAGATGCATGTAACCAAGACATTGAAGCAGTGGCTCTTGGGAAATGGAGTCTCTGTCAATAATCCCTTTAATAATAAATAATGTATGATTCTTAAACTTACGAGAAACTTTGGTCTTCTTGTTAAGGCTGTAACCTGAAAAAGAAAAAAAGTGCAAAAAAAAAAAAAAAACACAATAAAACAAGTATCACAACCATCATTAGAGACAAATGTGAGACAAAGAGTGCTGTGAAAAGTGAGAACATGTGAGAGCAGGTGTAATTGATTAGATGCATGTAACCAAGACATTGAAGCAGTGGCTCTTGGGAAATGGAGTCTCTGTCAATAATCCCTTTAATAATAAATAATGTATGATTCTTAAACTTACGAGAAACTTTGGTCTTCTTGTTAAGGCTGTAACCTGAAAAAGAAAAAAAGTGCAATAAATTAACATGAAGCGTATCTGCAGATTCAAATCGTTTGCTAACTAAAAGATTTTGAGGGTCTTTTAAAAAAAAATTTGTAATTAATAATAAGTTCATGCCTTCAGTTCTGCTGCAAGATATTACAGATCATTCATTCTTAATGCTAGATTACACCATCAACTCTGTTTATCTCAGAAGTAAAAAGAATCTAACATTGGTGAAAACGATGCTAGTCTGTTAAATGAAAAAGATCTCCTCAGTGTATGAGGAAAAAAAACAGCATATGAACTAGCATTAGAAACACACTAGCACATAAATCATAATAGCAGTAAAAAACATAAACTAATCTAGTCTAGAAACAAATCAGCCAGGGAAATACAAGCTATCTGTCAATCTAGAACTATACTACTACAGTAAACAGGCTAATCCATACTCTGGTGATGTCTGAGCCAGGAATGTAAAATGCCAGCATTGTAGTATACCTGATAATACTTTTCATGTCTTAAGTGTTTATTATTAAAATTAAATACAAAATTTTTCTTAAGTTTACTACAAACTACCCATTTCTGCTCTATGATGATCGTTGGAAGCTAATGCTAGCTGAATAACTTTGATTGTATTGGTAGATGTTCACATTAAAACACTGTCAACAGTGCAAAAGTGCAATACAAAACAAATACAAAAAAAAATCCCATCCTTGGAATGTTCCCTTCACATCATGGTTCTTTTAGCTGCTTGTACAACAAGCCGAAATTAGCATGGATATTAGAATGCTAGTGTGTGGAATAGCTTGTTAAATACAGTACTAATTCAACAGTTAGCCAGTTCACTACACACTGGTTTCTCGCTAAGCTAGTTTGTGGGTGAGGGTGGTATTTTTATGGTATAACCACATCTAAAAGGTTAATCTACAAACAGTGTTTAACAATCAAGCTAGGAATATAATTCATAATCATTACAAATTACTGTGCAAAGATGTTTTAAAGTCATTAAACATTTAAGAACTGTCAGCAACAAGGGAAATGTGACTAGCATTAGAGGGTAGAAGAGAAAATGAATGTTGCTTAATAATTAAAATGTAATGATGCTGATTGGTTGCAACTTACTGGAGTTTTCAAACAGCAGATTATATCCCTGTTTAAGGCATTTCCTTGCAAGACAGGCTAAAAGAGACACGTGGTAAAAAGTTTAGTTATGTTTCTCAAAAGCACATTATTTATGATGCAAAAAGTTTTTTTAATTTGCTGTCTGTTTAACTTAATGTTTCATCTGTTGCATGTTAAAATGTTTGAATCTATTCAATTCAATGTGAATGTAATCTTATTGTTGCTGTCGCTGTTGTTTATCTTAGATGTAATACCTTCGTCCAAGCAGTTCATGGTTAAAGGGTCTTTCTGGAAACATTCTGAAAAATATAGATTTTTAGATTAGATAAAAAGCTGTCCCTCAGTTTAGTAAATGAAACAACTGAAATATTTCAGCAAACTTTAGAAAACATGCTGTTGTATTTATTTATTGAGAATTACATTCATTTATTTACACATCTTTAGTAACAGATTTTTTTTTCCTGGTAAGGTTCGCAGTGCAGCTGGGAACACTGAGTACAGGGTAGGAATACACCCTGGATTTGACCGCAGACATTCTTGGAACATACAAATTTTTTCCATGTGGTTTCATTAAAAGAAATTAAACATATAACTATTAAATGTATGTTTTTATGAAAAAAATGTCCAATTTTATATCAGAAACTCAGAAACACTTTAAAAATCACCAGGTCTTTGATTAACTCTGTTTAATTCTGGTACGCAAATCATTATTATCAACATCAATCTTGAATTACAAATCTTTCAGGAGCAATGAAAAAAAGTAAGAAGGCTGCTGCCTGTGTTATAGATCATTTGTGCTTTATAGTTAGTTAGACTAATAGACTAATAGTTAGACTTTATAGTTAGTTACTAATAGTCACTAATCTTACTAATAGACAGTGATGTTCCTGACAATCAGTGGTGTTACTCATAGTTAGTGATGTTCCTGATAATCAGTGTTGTTACAGATAATCAGTAGTGTTACAGATAGTAGTGTTACAGATAATCAGTAGTGTTACAAATAGTAAGTTGTGGCACTGATAGTCAGTAGTGTTACTCAGCCATTGGTGTTTATTAATTTAATAATTAGATTTAATGATACATATGAATTATCATTATTAATGATAAATACTCTTGGGCTAAAGTTTTATTGTTCATCAATTTAGATAAAACAGGTTTTCTGGTTCTCTGTTTTCTGGTTCAGGTTTTCCACATTAGGAATATGTCAATAAAATGTCATTTTCAATATTATTTACGAGATATCATTTATGTCATTACGAGAGCGGCCTCTAGAGGCGAATCACTGACATCACGTGCTGATTGTGAAGGCTGCATAGAGAGCGCTATATTATATTTATTATTTAGAATTGATCAATTACATAATTAAATGTATTAATTGTATAATAATATTAATTAACTAATAGAATTATACTATTGATAAATATAATTATACTATTCATGCATTGTATAATTTTATTTATTAATAAATATATTCATGTTTATTTCCCTTAGCACATTTCACAGATTTATTTACCAACCATATACATATACATAAGTAAGTATATGTTTTGATTTCGATAACAATTCATATGAAAAATGTCATTATGATATTAATAATGCTCTTTTATTATACTTTTTGTAAAAAGGTAAAACTGATTTGTCTGTACATAACAAAAATAATAAACTAATCCAGCATTAGGAGGCATAATAAAAACATTTTAAATCATAAGACATTTTCCACAATAATACTGGTAGTCACTCTGGCAATTCTCATGTTCTGTTACAGACCCTTTATAGAAAATTGATATTTAAATATTTCTGGGGTAAATCAGTTTATTGATCCACTAATGAACTTGCACTGTACTTGCATTAATGGTCAATGTTTGTCCCATAATAGGTTTCCTATTTTCCAGGTAACCTATAATGACACTTATTATTCAAATACCTTAACGTTTGTTTTGGCAACATTTCCAAGAAAGCTCAAGCCTGAGAAAAAAAAGCTATTAGTCAAAACCATCTAATGACTGTGCTTCTGTTACCTTTCATTTCGTTTATGCCAAAGATGAGACTTTCACTTTTGGTTCCTGCAAACAGACCTGCTGGAATGGAAAGTAAGATCATAGAGCTACTATTTTAACACAATCTCAGTCATTTGACATTTAACACAAGTTATTCTCATTTAAACAAAAAACATATCATATATATATATAAAATATATCTTATATATATAAAATCTACTATAGTAAAGTTTTTGCTTGTGTTTTTTTTCTACAGAATAATTTTTTAAAAAATGTTTTAATATTAATAACTTGAACTTGTGAATAAAATATAATAATAACTTGTTTTTTTCTACAGAAAAGCATTGAAAGTAATAAAGACTACAATAATAAAGCATTGATAAAAGATAAAAATGACTTACCAGCAATAAATGCAGCAACTAGAAGATGAATTTGCAGACACATATTTGAGACTTGTTGTCTTTTATCAGCCTCGGAAGTCAAATGTCTGTTAAAGTCAAATACCTGATCCAGAGTCACAGTCTTAAATATAAGTTAGGATCCAGCCCATGCTAGCTTATTGGACAGTGAAATAGGAAACTGAAACCTGAGCCTTCTATGAGAAAAAATAGAAAAACGAAACTTCATTGTTTTTTTTTGCATGTTGCTTCATTTTTGAAAAAAAAAATATATATTTCAGGTTTATATTAATGTGCATCTTGATTTATCTTGAACATAATCATTTGCATATTGAAGCACAATCAAGGGTCAACTTTTTTTGCTACAGGAATGTTTTCAGGACAGAGGGCTAATTGTTTTTAGGTGTCTTGGTGGTAGAGACGTAAGAGAAATATATAAAGCTGGGCATTTAAACGTATCTTCTCCAGGTGCACCGTACCATGGCTGGGTCTGGGGTTCAAGCCCCAGTATTAACAAGTCGCCCCTCTGCCTATGAGTTTATGAATAAGAAACCTTGAGAGGAACCAGACTCAAAAGGAAACCTATTGGCATCTGCGTGGCACCAAATGTCCATTCATTACACAATATGCAAAACATTATGGGACATGATGTGCTGTTATGCAGAAATTATCAGATAGTGCAACTAAGTCATTGCTGGTGTTCCTACAAAACCAGACCGATCATAATTCATGAAGACTCCTGTCTGACCTCGTCTATCAACCTGTCCATCACCACTGCAAACAAGAAAGGGCTCAGAGCCAAACCTTGATGCAGTCCAACTTCCACCTTTAATCAGTATGTCGTTCCTACTGCACTCTTTACTGCTGTCACACTGCCCTCATACATATCCTGCACCACCCTCACGTACTTCTCTGACACACCTGACTTCCTCATACAATACCACAACTCCTCTTTGTCTGTCTCCGCCCTGTCGTACGCTTTCTCCAAATACACAAACACACAATGCAAATCCTTCTGATCTTCTCTATACTTAATCAACATTCTCAAAGCAAATAATGCGATGGTGCTCTTCCTCAGCATGAATCCATACTGTCGCTTCAAGATGGTCACCTCTTCTCTCAGCCTGACTTCCACTACTCTTTCCCAGAACTTCATGGTGTGACTGGTCAACTTAATTCCCCTGTAGTTACTACAGGTCTACACATCTCCCTTATTCTTAAAAATAGCAGCACACTCCTTCTCCATTCCTCAGGCATCTTCTCGCCTTTCACAATCTTGTTGAACAATCTATTTCAAATTCTACACAGATGATGTATGGGGTTTATTTGTAATTAAAATTAGATCTTAAAGCAGTGAGCGAGTTATTTATTAGCTCAAAATGTTGAGATTGTCCTTATTATTTCTCCAATTCTCTGTGTAACTAATGCGGCTGATCCTGCAAATCATATCAGCAGGCAGCAGGTAGGCTCTCTTCGGGACCCTGTTGCTTGGGTGTGTATGGTTCGGCATTGTTTCCTTTCCCACCCATATTCAAAAACAGTTCCGCCTCCTGACAGCGCGTTACACCAACAATCTGTTTTCTGATTAGTCCGATTTGTGCACCGTGATGGATTCCAGCCAATCCAATGAGAGGATTTGGATGTGTCGGAAAATGCGTGGGATCAAAAATTAGGGGTCCGGTTCCGCTAAGAGAAGAAGACATTTTGTGGAAAGACAGCGTAGAGAGGATACACATATCCACATGCCAGTGGGATTTTAACATTAAATATATTTTCCACCTCTTTGGACGGTTTAATACACACACCAAGAGTCAACTCGTGAAAAATCCGAGCACTGGGTTCGAAAAGAATTGATATTTGCAAGCTAATTTGGCTGGATTGGCGTTGGCTGTACCATTCATCCATTAGCTTAGCTTTAGCCTCCGCATTGCTGGGCTAGCAAGCACGAAGCTAAGCTAAGCTAGCGCCGACACCGCTTTTAGCTAACCGGCTAAATCTCTTCTCTTTTTACCCCAACCACAGACACAGAATGGCGTTGAAACGAATTCACAAGGTAACGAGTTCTTTTTTAATGTACATATATATTTTCATTACATTTATATTTATGATATTTAAACTATCAGTCCCCGGATGGTGACAATAGAGCTGTTTCCCCTGACTAGCCTGCCGTGTTTTAGCTAGCTGTGCTAACGAGCATTTGGCTTCATTACAATACAAAACACACAAACTGTACAACATTTTATTCGGCGTCACTTCAATAAAATATCTGTAAAAGATTAATAAACAAACAGCGGCGACTAATTATAGGTTTTTAATATTATTTGTGTTATTATTAACTGGATTTTTTTGTATAGGTTTCTGTATGTGTGTATTTTAGGACTGGCAATCGATTAAAATATTAATCGCGATTAATCGCATGATTGTCATGAGTTAACTCGCAAGTGCAACTTAATCGCACGTTTTTCTCTTTTTATAACACACTTATCAGCATGGGCGTGGACAAATATGGATCCTTTATGCAAATGTATTTTTATTATTAGTGAAACCAAACTCGACATAGAGCATGAAGACTAAATATACTTGTAGATGTTTTAAAGCAATTATGCTGTTTTAATTGACGTAAATCATCATTACACCACACGGAACTTTTGCTATGTTGTTGCTATGTTTTCACACGGACTGTTTTAATTGCCGGATCTGCCGGATAAAACTTGGCGCATCAGTAAAGCGACTGTTTAGCGATTAAAAATTAATTTAAAGATATATATTTTGCTTATTTTATTTATTACTATTTTTTTTTTTAAATAAAAAAGCCCACTTCATTAATTCATTAAAAAATCAGTGCTGTTATAATAAATTGTGTATATTTATATATAAGGGATGTAATAGTGCTTAAATTAGATTTTTTGTTGGTACAGGGATTTTGGTTCGGTGCACATTTGTACCGAATTCAATCCTTTTTACGTGCGGAACATTGATCAAATCTGAGTTTCCTCAGGAAAGTATTAAATGGCGGACCGCAATGAAGACGTTTGTTGAAGTATGTTTAAAAGAAGATCTTTAGAAAATTTATTAAATATAAGACACACACTTACATACGCATCTGTATTACCCAATTAGGGTCCAAGGAATGTAAACTTTAATAAAAAAAAAAAGTTTTTTTAAATAATTTAGTTTGTGCCAATTTAATTGATTAGATCGATAGATAGAGCAAAATATATATACACACAGTTAACGAATGCATCATGTTTCATATGACGGGTCTGAATTTGCGCGAGTCTCCTGTCGCCGCTACATTCATCACGACAGTTTAATATGCAACCTCTAACTTGATTTTTACATTTTTCTTCAGTTTTACAGAAAAAAAATTGGATACTTTAGTTTGGGTGAGCTTTTCTATAAATAGGTTTTCTCTTACTTGTATCGATGTTTATATTATGTGTGATGATGCATACATTCTCTCACCATGTTCCAGTTTTTCCACTACCTTCTGTCAATACCGTGAAACTGCCCGGTCGGCGTTCTGATGAACAAGCCGTGGTTAAAGCATCGTTTTGGTTATAACGTATAGAAGTTTGTGCAAGCAGGCATCTACAGGGTCTCTAAAAAGTCTGATTTTTAAAAGATCATGTCCCAAACAAGTTCGTTTGTTGCACCGTTTTTGTTCGCGTAAGAGTTCAGTATGAAAAACAGGCCCAATTCCACCTTCATCCAATTACATCTAACTGTGAACGTTTTGCTGAATACCAAGAAAATTCACAATGGCTTTTTAGGGTTCTGTGGCCAAAAGGTCATGAACTGGTGTCATTTATTCAAATCATTTTATTATATCACGCATTGGTTAAATATCATAAATCAGCTTGCTAGATTTGCAAAAATGTTCTTTTTCTTTTTATAAATAATGGATGTATTTCTATAATAATACCAGTCTGGGTAAAACCTGCAGACCAGCTTTACGTTCCGCCGTGGCGACCGGGCCGTTTTTCTCTCCTGTCCGTACCTCACATGAAATACGCATGCTTAAAAATAGCCTTTTCTCTTAACTCTGTCCTATATTCCAATTTAGCCACCTTCCAGTTTTTCTGCTGTAATGATGTAACCTGTTTATATATATGGCCACGCCCCCTAATCTGTGTTGTGTACTGGGAATAGGATTGATCCTAAAAGTAATTACACACACCATATACGTTTATGATATCAGTCACAAATGATTAGTTTCCCCACCCACCAATCTGTTGCTTCTCTCCTTAACACCTCAGTGCGATCTCATCTTCGCCGTTTTTCCTTTTTCAAAGGAAATCGATGTTTTGTTTTGTGTTCAAACCCTTTAAACCACACAGTCGCATCCTCTTTCTGCACCATCCATTTCTAGCGCAGCGCACAGAGCGGGGTCTCGTCGCCTTTCTCAGAAACGTTTGCGGTAGCTTCCGGGAAGCGGCGAACGCATCGCAGGTTTTGCTCGGTAGCGCTTTGCTCGTAATTGCGATTCGGACGTAATGAACTCGTGGCACCCTCGCGCTCGGGGTGTTACGTAGTCGGAATTCTCCGTTCAACGTTTCAGCTTCATTCGTACAAAACATCGCTGCTTTGACGTTTAAGAAAGTACCCTAGAAATGCATTTTGATTGGTCAGAAGGTTTTTCTTTTCCCTCCCTGCACAACCATTTGTTTAATACTACGTATATCATAAAATATCACATTATAGTTATTAGTGCTACATCTTATCACTCTTATCTGTCTGTTTGTCCAGGCAAGTAGGCTTTTATAGTCATTTCTGCCACATACAGTACAGCACACAATGAAACGACACAGCATTCCCCCCCAGGACAAGAGACCACAAAACAAATTACACAAGATAACACACACACACACAAAAACAAAACAAAACAAGGACATTACATAACATGCACATGTGCAAACATTTAGTGCAAATAACAGTAATCATAGTGACATTGCAGCAACCAACCTATCAGATCGATGTATGCAAATGAGTTTGTCCAAATTTTACTTATGCAATAATTTGTGTGTGTGTGTGTGTGTGTGTGTGTGT
>MU551605.1:2197779-2222305 GCA_024362625.1 Silurus asotus
ACACACACACAAAAACAAAACAAAACAAGGACATTACATAACATGCACATGTGCAAACATTTAGTGCAAATAACAGTCATCATAGTGACATTGCAGCAACCAACCTATCAGATCGATGTATGCAAATGAGTTTGTCCAAATTTTACTTATGCAATAATTTGTGTGTGTGTGTGTGTGTGTGTGTGTGTATAGGAGCTGACCGATCTGGGTCGGGATCCTCCAGCACAGTGTTCTGCAGGGCCGGTGGGTGATGACTGTGAGTTCCACTTCCTTCACTTTAACTCTACTGAAGTCCTTTTTTACCTTTGATTACCTTTGAGCTCGCGTTTTTATAAACCGCACGTACGGACACCAGTCAGGTTCTGAAATGACCCGATTCGGATGCGCTGATGTGTGAAATACCGCAGATGTGATGTATTAGTCAAATATCTAGAAGTGTGACAAATATTACGTTGTTATATGTACCTTAGTAACACTCTTCTGTATGTGTGTGTGTTTACAGTGTTTCACTGGCAAGCCACAATTATGGGACCTGTAAGTATGCAATTTACCCCTCCCTCCCCTTTAATTTAAAGTCTTTCTATTTTTACATACGGGAATGACTACGTGTGTGTGTGTGTGTGTTTGGCAGAATGACAGTCCATACCAGGGTGGCGTGTTCTTCTTGACCATTCATTTCCCTACAGATTACCCATTTAAACCACCTAAGGTACTACAACACAACACAAAGATTGGTTTGTTTTAGTTAACCTCCATGTTGTTATTTACATTTAGAAAAACAGCAGTGTATTTCAGTTCGCAGCGACTCCAGGCATACAGCAACGTTTCAGGAGAAAAAAAAAAAATTTCCGATCATAAAATGTTACCTGGAAAGACATTCAGGAGCTTGAAATGAGGGTAGCCGGAGTGTCAATCATTTGGACTCGCTTATATAATAATAAGCAAAAACTTGATCTTCCACTGCTGGAGACATTGGTTTATATGTTACACACCAATTTTCCAGAACAAGTCATTTCTTTTCTATGTCAAAAGAACACCCAAAAAAAGGATCCGCAGGTGTTTGTGTCATTTGTTTTCTCGGTCTGTATAAGGCCTTGTGATCTCACCTCCGTGTCGTCCCCGCAGGTTGCGTTCACCACAAGAATTTATCACCCCAACATTAACAGTAACGGCAGCATCTGTTTGGATATTCTAAGATCGCAGTGGTCACCAGCATTAACTATTTCTAAAGGTGAGGACAGCAAAGTCTTACATAACCGTTTTTATTATATTTATGTACACATGTCAGGAGGACTAACACTTTTTTTTCTTCCCCCTTTCCCCCTGCTTGTTTCAGTTCTCTTGTCCATCTGCTCTCTGTTATGTGACCCGAACCCAGACGACCCGCTAGTGCCAGAGATAGCACGCATATATAAAACAGACAATGAAAAGTACGTATTGTGAAAAGTGCACTATTAACACAAGCAACCCACAAGCAAGGTATTTTGTCTTCACCCTCCAGTGCTGTTGAATCGGCAAATCTGATTGGTCAGAAGGTTTTGTTTCAACAGTTTCTTATTGCAGCGACCAGTTCTGACACGTGACCGCGTACACAAGGTGCTGCAGGCTGTATGTAACGAGCCTAATAATGAACGCTGTAAAAAACCAGCACGTTTGTGACCCTTCATGTTTATTTAGCATTGATGAAAGGAGTCTTCACTGTCAGCTTTTATTTGCGTTTACTCAGAACGTTTAAATTCAGAATAAAGTGATGATTAAGTGGAGGCGTGTGCCGCGTTTCACTGCAGGCGTGTGCCGCGTTTCACTGCAGGCGTGTGCCGCGTTTCACTGCAGGCGTGTCGCGTTTCACTGCAGGCGTGTGCCGCGTTTCACTGCAGGCGTGTGCCGCGTTTCACTGCAGGCGTGTGCCGTTAATTGATAAACAAATAGAATTGTTGGCGAATTGCTGTGGTGTTGGAAAAACAAAATACAACAGGACACGCTGGTATAGGAAATGAAACAATATTATTGTATGAATGGTATAAAATCCCCTCCAGTGTATAAAGTATTTATTATGGGATCATACTGGTAGATTATAAATTACTGGCTTTATTTTATTTTATTTTTTTGGGGCTTGTTTTCGTTCTTGGTCATGATCATGTCAGAGTTTCAAAAGGCTTGTTGGAACAGAATTTGTTTCCAATGATGCAGTAAATTTGCATTAAATAATATATTCTTTCGTCCTGATGCTTTTTTTTCCTTCTTCTTTAGATAAATTGAGGTTCAGTTCTTTTATTTACCCTTCTGGTCACCTGGGTCTCCAATATTGCATGAATTCAGAGATAACATGAGCACTTAGACTCCGGCATTAAGACACGTCTGTAAAGATTCTTTCGAGTCCTTAGTCTAATCATTTATTATTCTGCACTTTAAACTGGACAGCTTGGGATCTCTGTTGCTCTGGAGACGTGCTCGTGAAGACGAGTGTAGATGAAACGTCCGTACACAGATTTGGCGACTGCGGCATTAAATAGCGCGCCGCCTTTGTCACGGTGTGACCTTGATGATTTTGCGGCGTGTGTTGGCTGCAGTGCAGTTTGGCAGGATCTGTGCTAAGCCAGCATGTGACCATTAAAAAACATTCTATTACCCACCCTGTGCACCCTTGCTCATCCCTCCCTCCCTTCCTCCCTCCCTCTCTCTTTGTCTCTCATCTTTTCTCCTCTTGCAGGTACAACAGAATAGCTCGGGAATGGACCCAAAAGTACGCCATGTGATACCTGAGCAAACGTCACCCCAACAAATCTGCATTATAGCTGGAAGAACGTCCTACAACTGGCTCTCCTTCAGTTTCTTTTTTTTTTTCTTTTTTTTTAACTCCCTTTCTCCCCTTTCAGCGAATTGGCACTTCAGTCTTTCTTTGAGTCCCAATTATTTTTTTTCATCCAGTTGTTTCGTGCCCCTTTTCAAATTCCCATGTGCTGCAAACACGTCACTTTTTATTCCCCATTTAAAAGAAAAAATTAATCCAGGCTGAACTCTGAAGCATGTGTCAAGGACTCCAGCCACGGATTTAAAGAAAGCAAATAAAGAACGCTTTATTAACTCATGCCACACATTGGAGGTGCTATTAAGAAGAAATAAAGACATACATCCATAAAAACAGTGGTTCTTCATGAGCGGTCTGTTGCATTGGCCTTCACTCTTTTTTTTTTTTTTCTTTTTTTTTATATATATATATATATTTCGCAGCTTTTTCAATAGCGACTACAGTCTGTGAAATAATGAGAATATATTTAGTCCGGATACGAATAAACGAACAGTTCTGACTATGAAATCTACTTCCTGCATGTTTAACTGCGAATCGGCTGTCCGCTAAAAACGCCGCCAGTGTTGAACACGTGGGTCCACCCTGTACGAGGAGTCTGAGGACTTGATTTTTGTTACTCCTGTATTTTTTTGGGTTTAGTTGTTTTAAGACAAAGCTATTAGTTTATCTGTCTTCCAACTACACTGTTTGCTAATTGCACTGATTCAATGCTCTCATTGGACGACCGGTTAACTAATAGCTCTACTAGCTGTCCATTTTTGGTTTCTCAATAAAGTTGGTCAAATGTATCAGCCGTTTGTTTGCTGCATGTCTTAACTTTTATTTTCGTTCTAATGCACATATTCTTCATGGATAAAATATTGAGCTACTTCACCTTTCCAGCCAGATGTGGTTCAGCCCTAAACTGTTGCCACAAATTTGGAGGCACCCATTTGTATTATATTTTCTATTCATTTACTTGAACTAGAGACCCAAACCTGATTCAGCATGACAATGCCTTTGTGCACAAAGTCCATGAAGATATGCTTTTACATGGTTTGGTGTGGAAGATCTCCTGCTGTAGAATCCCTCAGACCTGAGTACCTCGTCTACATCAGTAACCTGACTTTACTAACGAATGAGCACCAATCTCCACAAGCACATTCCAAAATCTAGTCTTAGAAGAGTGGAGGTTTTTCTAACAGCAAATAAAAGTTATATGTGAAAAGTAAAAAATAAATAAATTTATAGTCAGATATCCAAAAGGTTTCGTCCATATGGTTTCAGTTGAGCCAGAATTTAGTAATAAATTGATTTTCTTTTTCCGGTAATAAACGGTATCTACCACAGCAGGGATTATTTCCTTAATGCGCATCGACGTCAAATTAATGATTCTTCAATAGCAGTTGATTAGTTATTAAATACGTGATAGTTTTTTATCCGATTGTAGTTACGTTTACCGATTATTGGAATATCATTAAAACAAGTTCCTGATTTATCGCAGTTTTCCCAAAAACCCATAATGAGTATAAAAATCTGTTTCATATCTAAACTGTTTACGTTTCAACGACTTGGCCTCATGCATATAAGCAGGAACATTGTTATGTCACAGAATATAAGAGCCAATCAGGTTTGAGCAGCTTTTCATACTTGGTGTCATTATCTCGATGAGAAGTTGATTTTCATGGCACATTTTATACACTCAGACAAAATGTGAACATTAAATCAAAGCAGAGGAGATATATAGAAGATATAAGAATAGAAATGTAATAATTATATATTTAATTATATTTAATATGTAAGAATCCTATATAATACTTGTAGTGGTGTGTTGTCTCCTTGGCATCTCAGAGTCGTGGATTCCTTACATTTCTTCCTGTACCACAGCATTTTAATTAGTGCTGTGTAAAGAATGACATTTCATACGTTTTTCTCACTTTATAGTAATAATCCTGATGTGAAACGCCTGCAAAAGTGTACCAGACTTTCGCTTTCTTCTCACTTTCGCTTACCTCACACCACAACACCACTGATTATTTTGTGCCATTGGAAAATTTCCAGTATGTGCTATCGTTTCTCAGTAACACGACAAGCTGCATGGTAGGAGGAATGAAAAAAGGCTGGTCAGAAAATGTTTTTAGAATCAGAACATATTTCTATCCGTACAGATTTTGTTCGAACTATTGATTCTACAGTGTAAGAAATAAAACACTTTTTGCTGTTATAGGAAATTAATCAAAAAGGCAGTCAACAATGCAGATCTCTGTAGGCAGCCACGAAGTGAACTAAAAAAATCTGGTTTAGGAATTCTGATCAATTATTAATGATTAGAAGGTTATGACATAAACTAGCCACAAACTGTTCAACTTCTTTCCATCCAGGAGGGCATACAGGGCCTGTAACAGCAGAATCAGCAGATTCATGGGCAGGTATGTGGGGATTCACCTGAAATGGTTTTCCAACAATCTTCAGGAGTTTTCAGAGGTGTTGAGTGCCTGTTGGCTGTTTTTCCTTCATTCTCCAGTCCATCTCAACTGGATTTAGACTGGGTGATTGTGAAGGTCAAGTGTTTGATACAGCCATCACTCTCCATATTCAACAAAGAGCTCTTACACAACTTTGAGGTCCTGTTGGAAAACAAATGATGGTGCGATTAAGTGCAAACCAGAAGAACACATTTTGCCGGACATTACTGTGGTAGCCATGATCGTTGAGTGTGCTCTAAATTTGTCAGGTACTTTTTAACACTTTTTTTGTTTACTAATCCATTTTAAACAAAATGCCTGCTTTGTTCAAATAATATATAAAATAATTAAAAACTCTAGAATAAATCAAATTCATTCATTCATTCCCTCAATGTGGAATTGTCAGGATTTTCTCCGTTCAAGAAAAACTATAGAAAAAATAAATATATTAGGGCCGTCAATCAATTAAAATATTTAATCCCGATTAATCGCATGATTGCCATGAGTTAACTCGTGATTAATTGCAAATTGAATGAATACTTTTTAAGTTTTTAATACTCTAATCAAATCTGGATGCTTGAAACAAAACGATTCTTGTAAAAGTTTTAAAGTAATTATGGTGTTTACATTTATGTAAATCATCAGGACACCAATCTGAACTTTTGCTATGTTTCCACACGGACAGTTTTAATTGCCGGATTTTGGTGCTTGACTGCGCATCAGTAAAATAAATGTGAAAAAATTATTATTTAAAAAAGTTTTATACCTGAGTAAAGAAAGGACCTCGCGAATAAATGTGTGTTTGCATTGCAGGTTTTCTGATAATTTATCTTTTTTATATTTTAGATAAACATTATCAGACAGAAATGCGTGTCGCATTAATTGCGTGTTAATAAAATTTATGCCGTTAAAAAGAATTTCATTAATAATTTTAATACACTATTATATGGACAATACGGTGAACTGTAGGGGAGTCGAGTTGTAATTTCGGATCGTGTCCACCAGGGGGCAGGTGTATTAACGGTCTTGCTTACGTCACGGGGAAATTCCAGCAAGGAAGTCAACTTTTTATACAAACACATTCGGCTAAAGCTTAGCAATGAAACTCTCCCCTGATCATTTATCGGCATTTATCCGCTTCTTTTACTCTGGATTGCTGCGGGTTTCTATGGCAAAGAAGTCGTGTTGTAATATTTCATGAGAAGAGCGGCGTGTGTTGTGTGTCGTGTGTGTGAGTGAGTGAGTGCGCGCGTGCGTGCGTGCGTGTGCGCGCGTGTGTTGTCTTCTCTAACACGTTCAGAGGTGGAGCATGGCGCTGTGAACTGATTCTTCAACACGTTTGGGATTAAATATTTCATGTTGTTTCTGGACTCTGGATTGTTCTTTGTGAAGGTGAGAGCTTTACACGCTTTTGCGTGACTTTTTTGTTGTTGTTGATGTGTTCGATTTTTCTCCACCGCGAGGTTTTTGCTTTCCAACTCCTTTGTTTTGTTGCTCTTTCTATATCCTACTTGTAGCATGTTTCCATGTCACTTCCTACTTACTGTAACTGCAGCTCAGAGGCTTCAGCTTCCTGATTTATAAGGAGTTTTATCATAAATTCAGTGAAGCTTGAAGCTGTTCTCGAAGGACAGGACAGGACAGGACAAGGGGTTATGATAAGGACAGGACACTACATAACACTCTCATAGAGGTAGTATTATGTCACAGCATGTAGACACTGAGAAACCTCGGAATTAAACTTTTCACTTTTTAAACAATACCAACGATTAAAGATGATTCTACACTCTCCTGTCCTGTTTTAATGTCACCAGTTTTGTCTGATGTTTTCTGGATCTGTCCTTCGCTCTCCTGTCATGTCTTATTGTCACCAGTCTTGTCTGATGTTTTTTAGACCTGTCCTACGCTCTCCTGTCATGTCTTATTGTCACCAGTCTTGTCTAATTTTTTAAAGACCTGTCCTACACTTTCATGTCCTGTTTTATTGTCACCAGTCTTGTCTGATGTTTTCTGGATCTGTCCTACACTCTCCTGTCCTGTCTTTTTGTCACCAGTCTTGTCAGATGTTTTCTGGACCTGTCCTACACTCTCCTGTCCCATATTATTGTCACCAGTCTTGTCTAATGTTTTCTGGATCTCTCCTACACTCTCCTGTCCTGTCTTACTGTCACCAGTCTTGTCTAATGTTTTCTAGACCTGTCCTACACTCTCCTGTCATGTCCTGTTTTATTGTTACCAGTCTTGTCTGATGTTTTTCTAGACCTGTCCTACATTATAGTGTTCTGTTTTATTGTCACCAGTCTTGTCTGATGTTTTTCTGGACCTGTCCTACACTCCCCTGTCCTGTCTTATTGCCACCAGTCTTGTTGGATGTTTTCTGGATCTGTTCTACACTCTCCTGTCCTGTCTTATTGTCACCAGTCTTGTCTGATGTTTTCTAGACGTGTCCTACACTCTTCTGTCCTGTCTTATTATTACCAGTCTTGTCTGATGTTTTTTAGACCTGTTCTACACTCTCCTGTCCTGTGTGATTGTCACCAGTCTTGTCAGATGTTTTCTGGACCTGCCCTACACTCTCCTGTCCTGTCTTATTGTCACCAGTCTTGTCTGATGTTTTCTGGACCTGTCCTAAACTCTCCTGTCCTGTCTTATGCTCTCCAGTTTCTCCCGTGACAGTACTCTCCTGTCCCAAACAGTTTTTGTCCTGCATTTTATGTTTTCCAGTTTTGTCCATCACTTTCTGGCCCTGTAAAATGTTCTCCTGTCTTTTCATACACTCATCTGTCCTTGAACTGTACTCCAGAGTTCTCCAGTCCTGTCCTCATGTTCTCCACTCTTGTCATACACCGCTTCTCCTGCTTTATGTTCTTCTATCTTGTCTTACTCTCATTTGTCCTGTCTTCATGTTTCCTATTTCTGTCCTACACTCTCCTGTCCAGTCTTACATGTTCTTTCTGTACTCTAATGTCCTAAACGTTTTTTGTCCTGTCTTTATGTTCTCTAGTCTTCATTCATCTGTCCAACAAATGCACTCTCCAATCCTGTCCTACATTCTTTTTTTTCTCTCTTAGGTTCTCCAGTCCTGTCCTACACTCTCCTAATAAATAATAAAAAATCTTGAGTCCTGTCCTGTCATATGCTCTCCTGTCCTGTCTTATTTTCTTATTTTCTTATTTATTAATTTTACGTACACTCATCTGCCTTGAGACTGCACTTTTCTGTCTTACCCTACATTCTCCTATCCTTTATTATCCTCTTTTCTCTTTGTCCTACACACTACAATCTTATGTTCTTCTGGCTTGTCCTGCTCTTCCCATCCTGTCCTACCCTTTCCCGTTCCATCTATCACTCTCCTCTGTCTGTCCTACCTACTTCTCTCTCTATCCTACACTTTTTTGTCTCTAGTCTAAAATGAACTGTCTCTGTCTTTTCTCTTCCTGTCCTACACTCTTTGTTTCTTTCCTACATCCTCTTGTCCTGTCTAACATGCACCTCTTTCTGTTATACATACATACATCCTTTTATGTCTTACTCTCTCCTGTCCAGTCTATTTAACACTTTCCTGTCCTATCCTACGTTCCCACATGCCCACACTTTGCTCTACTGTCTCCTCTCTCTGTCCTCTCTTTCAATTCCAGAATGTCTTTCTTTCTATTCTAAGCTACGAAGGCTGTATAAGCCACTATTAGCTGCAGTTTATGATCATTAGCATGTGGACACCTGAAAATCAGACATTTTTCCCCGAAATGGTGCCACCCAACAATGCCCGATCTCATTAACGCTTTAGTGGCTGATTGAACACAAACCCACTCAATCTAGTGGCAAGCCTTCTCAGAAGAATGGGGGTTATTATAAAAGCAGATGACGTCAGGAGTCAACTTTTTTTGCTTTTCTTGCTTTGCCATGCAGGAACCATGACTGAAGAGGATTCGTATCTTCAAGTGCAACCAGATGAAACGAGGTACCAGGTAAAGTCCTAACCGTCCTTGGATTATTCTATAAATCAGACATGTTTTGATAATGGGATCAATTTTATGTTAGAATATGGACATTTTTGTCAAAAGTTTTGAACACATCTCCTTCAGTGTTGTTGTTTTTTTTTTCCAAAATATGAAAGAACACATATGGAATTATATAGTGTCCAAAAATAGTCCCCGAATAGGTTTTATACTTTTGACTTTTTGACACGTTTATAGCTTTCTTTCAGTCAGCCTCATGAGGTACTCACCTGGAATGGTTTTCCAATAATCTTCAGGAATTCCCACAGGTGTTGAGTGCATGTTGGCTGCTTTTCCTTCACTCTCCGGTCCAACTCATCCCAAACCTTCTTATCTTACCTTCTTATATGTATATCCTTTTTTAAAAAGAAATAGTCCTTACATAACCTAGAGCTGTGTTTGGGGTCCCACTTAGTGCAGTGTTGTTGAAAATAACAAAAAGAAGGTGTGTCCAAACGCTAAACTGGTACTATGTATATTAGGGGTGTAATACACCAATTTAAGGTATTTATGTATAAAAGTGTACTGCAAAAGCCACATATTAAATTTAGCTTTTATTTCATTTGGACATTTTATAAATGTGAGGCAAAAAATCAACAAACTTGCGGTCCGGCATTTAATACCTTCCTGAGGGAACTTAGATTTGAACTATGTCCGGCACGTAAAATAATTACATCGAAAACCCTGTAATGAAGAGAGATAAACAGAGAGAGAGAAAGAGAGAGAGAGAGAGAGAGAGAGAGAGAGAGAGAGAGCAAAAGGGATATATATATAAATATAAGTGTTAAAATTGACAGTTGTAAAAAAAGAATTCTATTAAAATCACCAAATTGCTGGTGTATTTCAGCTTATTTTGCTAAAGTCCTGAAGAGCTTTATCAGCTGTGCAGCACCTAAATACCACTGGTGGTGAGAACAATATACTCATCACACAGGAAGCGTCTCTTAGAAAGCTGCAGTCATATTTTTTCCTGTATTCTGCGGTCGCCGTTGCTTTCCTTCAGAGCGAGATCAAACGCGAGCCGAAGCTCCAGATCCTGGTACACAGGGCCCCTCTTTCTGACGCCTCAGTGGCCTGGTGCTCGCAGGGCATCGGAGTTATTTCATGCAGGGTAAAATAAAAACGACGATGTTTTCGGGTACAGTCGTGCCACGTGAATAAAAACACAGTTGATAGAACTCGATACAAAGTTGACTCAATGCGAATGAATACGCCTTCTTTAGGAGACATGATGAAAAACCGGGTATTGAGTAACAATGGGAAAAAAATCTGCAATAAATAAACAAAAATTAAAGCTGTATAGAATAAAATCAGTAAAAGTGCACTAATAAATAATGAAAAATAAAAATGTCTTTTATTGATCAGATTAAATCAGGGAAAAATCTTTTGAATCATTTTTAAATCATTAATAGTGAACACTTTCACTCTGACATTTGAAAAAAAAAAAATTCTACACCGTTGATTAACAGGATTTGGTTTTGTTCTTTCTGTGCAGTACTTTGACTTTGATCCACAATGGCTTCACATCGACCCTGGTTATGCTGCCGTGTCGCAATCGAACAATCGTTTAGGTAAGAACATGATCATCTGGAACTGGTGTTGCCTCTTATTCTTATTCTCCTACCTCTTATTATTCTGTCTTTACAAAATGGTTTAAAAATCACTTTTTTTTAATGCAGAACTAAATGCATAAATGCAGGCAGACTAAAGCCCAACCCATCTGCAATCACATTAACCCCTCGACTTCTACCTGGAATGCCATAATAACCACAGTCATTATAAATATGCTAACAAACGCCCATTTTAGCAATCACATGACAACAAACTAACAACTTTGCATCAAATTATGGCATTTGGGCGACACCCTGAATCAGGGCAAATTACAATCATCTCATCATCATTTCATTTACACAACCGCGCAGGTGAGGGTTCGGACCCTTGCTCGGGAGCCCAGCAGCAGCTTGGTGCTATGGGGATTTGAGCTCATAATCTTTGAGCTACCACATATATGCACATGGTTCATGGGAAGCTAGGGGGTCACATGGGATTCAGTCACTCACTCTGAGGCCATGTGACCCGCTAGCTTCAGTTTGAACGATCTCCAAATCTCGAATGATTCCATTCTTTAGTTTATAAACAATATGTATATTATACCTTCCAGTCCTCACTATAATCTGAATTGCACATGTTGATATGCCACTGTCTTCACTACTGTAGCCGTTTAGTAACAAAAAAGAAATTGACACCTAATTGACGTGAAGCAAGAAACCAGCTGCTAGTCTTCTGTCAAGAAAAACGATTGCATTGTACTTATTGTTTGCAGTAACCTTCAGCTTATTATAAGTGTGTAAATAAGATTTAATGTAAGCTTGCTAAGCGACCGCTCAATATTTACTCTGGCAGCTTTCCTTTATTTAACACACCTCAGATGACGACGCGCTTTTTTTTCGTACGAGCCGAAAAATATACGTTGCGCACGAAACTTAGGGATAAGTAATTTACATTTTCTCTGGAACACAATTCAGGAAAGATACAGCAGCTGTAATGAAGTTAACCACATGTTCTCTGGAGTTACTGTAACTACAGTTAAGCAAAGTTCTGAAAAAAAACCTTTTTTAGCGATTTGTAGCTGCATTTAATGTTGAGACATTTATTTAGCTGGATGGAAGGAGTCTCCAGTTTTAGTCCTTTGCAGAGGTAAAACAGTAAATTTAATTTTAACATCAGTAATAACCCGGAACAAACTTTTTTCATGGACATTCCTCAACATTAATACAAAAATGTATTGGCATTAGAAATTCACCATTATCCTAAAGAGTAATCATAAATTCCTTACACAACAGAAAAAGAGATTTGTACATATGTACTGAACTCACTCAGCTGCCACTGCTAGCCCACCTCAGTGCTCGTCTGTTAGCGGTGATGTAAAAATTAGATAGATTAGATAGATTGGGTATAGGTTATTTGGGTATTCGTGTTATTTAGCCTCTGCTTTGGTTATTTCCACCTGCCATAACATCGTGTTTTATTGTTTATCAAAGGGAGCGAAACGAGAGATTTCACTTTCATGTCAAGTTAGTTCAAGCGCAGAAGTGTTTTTGATGCCTAACTTACTTAAAGTACCAGCGATTAAATGTATCCAAATTACTCCTTCACACTCAGTTCAATGAATCCAAACCTCTCCTCCATTCTGGGTTAAATTAATCCAGATTGCTCCTTCACACTTCATTGAATCCAAATTACTAATTTGCTCAAGATTAAATTAATCCAAATGACTCCTTTGTTCCAGATTGAATAAATCTCGATTACTCCTTTGCTCCAGGTTAAATGAATCTAAAAAAAAAAACTTAAATGAATTAAATGAATCCAATTTACTCCTTCATTCCAGATTAAATTAATCCAGATTACTAATTTGCACCAGATTAAACGAGTCCAATTTACTCCTTCATTCCAGATGAAATTATTCTTAATGACTCCTTAATTCCAGATTAAATTATTAATAATGAATCTTTCATTCCAGATTAAATTAATCCAGATTACTAATTTGCACCAGATTAAACGAGTCCAATTTACTCCTTTATTCCAGATGAAATTATTCCTAATGACCCCTTCAAATTACTCCTTCACACTCACTTAAATTAATCCAAATTATTATTTCATTTTGAATGAAATTGATCCAAATCTTAATTGATTCCGTTCTCCAAATTAAATATACTGTTTATCTCATGCCAAAGGAAGTGAAGTATAAAGTATTTTTGACTTTTTGAAAGTTGATCCATGGACTTTTTTTTTTCTTCTTCTTTAGTATCATTAACTCGCTATTGTTTACTGCTACCGTCTCGTTTATTGATTCAACTGAGAATTGATCCGACATGTTCATTGGGCAACTCGACTCCTGCTGATTCGCATTTGTTAAAGCGGAAGAACCGAAATCTCTATCCTGGAGCCTACAACATAAATGAGGGTAGTCACATCTTTAATGAGCCAGTCATTATACAATTACACATTATACGTGGACGCGCTTCATGCTCAATGAACTTTGTCCGTTAACACCTGGCTCTCTGTAACGGCTTTGTGTTATCACCTGCCCTGACACACCTGAGAATGGTGTCAAATGCTGTAATGGCAACCGAAAAAAAATTAATCTTTTGTCAGATTGGCATTGTTCTAGCAATCTATCGATTTAATAATTACAGGTAAGAGTGTGGCTCGTTTTGTTTATTTGTTTAATATTTATATCGTGATTATTTCTTTTCATTTGGATCGACTGCATTCAAATCGCAGTTGGTTTTTTTTCTTCTCCCAAGCACATCACAATGTGTGCAAATGTAGGCGTCCTGTGATTGGTCAGGAATCTGTTGGGCTGCTTCGATGGACACGTTTGTTGTTTACGTCGCATTGTATTTGCATAATATTTTGCAAGCGCAACTTTTTTCTTTTTCGATTCGTAAAGTGCGACTTTAAGCTGCCGATGCGCACTCGCACAGCTTGGCGAGCAGTGTGAAGACTGCAGGACTGCTTCTATTTTCACACCGATCCTTTCACTTCTCTCTTTTGATGTGAGAGACGGTTGAACACGTTGTACCACGCCTGAAGTTTCCCATCTAGAGCGTGGGGTTAATGCTTTATGCTCACATATGTTCGGTGTTGACGAGTCAGAAGTCATCAAGGCGGACTCTTCCCGTACATAATTAGACGTCTTGTGTAACATAATGGTGGCATGGTGGAGATCAGGGAGAGGCCAGTTTGTCATCATAGAAAGAGGAGCGGAAGTCCTCCTGTGACCTCTGCTTTGTTTTAAACATAACCTGGGTTGCATCATCATAGCGGGAAGTGTGTGTGTGTGTGTGTGTGTGTGCGTGCGTGTGGACGCAATGAAGCTTGATCGTTGCAGGTTTAGCACCCATGTGGAGAGGATGTGGTCAGAACCGATTCACTTTTCTAACACAGGAAGAGGAGGCCGAGGCTCATACAGCTACGTGAACACACCTTAGCCACTGGAGCTAAGGTTCTCAGACAAGAGCTCAAGCTAGGTCACATAACAAACTCTCACGGGATGAACTTTGGTACTCAAACACCAGCTGACAACATGGTGTAGAAATCTGCTTATAGAAACTGCACCATTTGTAATTGTGTGTTTTTTTTAAGCTGAGATTAGATAATGTAGAACATCCTCCATGTTGGTCTTAACCAGTCTTCTGTTTTTAAATATAGGAGGATATATGCACTGTATAGTCAAAAGTATTAGGGCACTTGACTTTCCAGCCATATGTGGTTCTTCTGCAAATGGTTACCACAAACTTGGAGGCACACAATTGAATAGGAACTAAAAGCCCAAACCTGTTCCAGCATGACAAAACCCCTGGATTTGGAGTTGGAGTGGAAGATCTCGAGCTATAGAGCTCTGACCTCAATCCTACTGAACATGAACTGCACCCCAGGCCTCCTCATTTCACTAACATCAGTTCCTGACTTTACTTTGACTAAATCTTAGACAGATCTCCATAAAATCTAGTGGAACATATTTCCAGAAGACCTGAGGTTGTTAAAGTAGTAACGTACAAAAAGCACACACCAATCTTAGCGTCCACAAACTCCATTAGTTGCAGTAGTAATTACGTTGAAGTTCTCAGCGACATGCGAAAAGAGATTGTGAAAAGAGTTGCAGGATAACCTGAAAGCAGCCGCAATGACCGTTATAGAGAGAACAATAAACAATGTAGGCATCTCGGAGCTTTTTTGAGGGCAATGTACTATGGTCTGAGGGGAAAAAACCAAACGTTTCCCTGTTCATATTTCTAATAGCAAACTGTGCACATTTCCCTTCGCTGTAACTTCCACACAGCGCAGAGTGCTATTTGTTTTCAGCGTTTTGATGGTATACTTTTAGCTTGAAGCCTCAGAAGACCTACTTATTGTGGTTTAGGCCAGGGAGACTGAGTGAAATCTAAATTTAGCCTACCTACTAAGAAAGCCTAATTATAGATTTGCTCACACGTGTTTCCTGAAATGAAACCTCGGGCAGTCCGAATCACCAAAAAAAAAAAAAAAAAACAGCTGTTTCAGTGAAACTTTGCTCAGATCTTTCTTTTAAAGTGGAAACTTTGGGTAAAATTACCACCGTAGCGTAGTCAAGATCTTAATCATAGAAGAGAAGATGTGTGTTCTTGATATATCGTAATATCAAAGGTTCACCCCACACGTTTATATGAATTCTCCTGTTCTTATATGCGTTCATAATTAGTGTAAAGTGTATATACTTGTCAGCAGTTTGTCAGCACTTGTCGTATTTACTGTACCATTTTAAGGAAGGAGGCGAATTATCATGAAGTACATTTTAATATTAATATGTTCATTACTTTCCTATAAAAGCATGACACTTAGTCATTGCAAATGACAGTGGTTTCTGTAAGGAAGCTCGGCTCACGTCGGTATTAGTAGTTTTTATTTTTAACGCCGTTCCAATTTCAGGTCTTTTACATATATTCAGAAATTGAGTTTGACTTCCTGTACTTTCACTCTGAGTGAATGTGTGTGTGTGTGTGTGTGTGTGTGTGTGTGTGTGTGTTACTAAAAGTATCTGTTGCCACATCTAAAAAGTCCTGATTTAATACTCCGACTTCACAATTTGAGTAAAATCTATGTTTAGTACCCCCGTGTTTACTGCAACGAAGTGTGGGCTTCTCCAAACAGCCCGCAGAAAAACAAAAGACAGCCAATACAGCGAGCAATCTCTGTTTCATATTGAAGATGTGCGCTTTGAAAACCTTCAGAACGAAAGTCGAGTACTTTCGCGTTGTCGTGTATTGCAGCGAAGCGCGGAGGAAGCCCATACAAGGAAAGGTTTTACAAAATTGTGCTTTTTGCTTTTTCTAGATGGACCCAGTCTCCAGATTACAGAGCAACCCAAACAGGTAATAAATGATTCCTAGTAATATAAGGATAATTATGTCATTTGTGTTCTGTTTATTTATTGATTTATTTATTATGCAAATTTGAATAACATTGCACCTTGTTTCACTCACCCAGCGAGGATTCAGGTTTCGGTACGGCTGCGAGGGTCCATCTCACGGAGGACTCCCGGGGGCTTGCAGCGAGAAGAACAGAAAGACGTATCCCCAGGTCAAGGTCAGTCTGGTCACGATGCTGTCATCGATTTCGTTTTTTGCTGTGAATATACAGTCAATACAGTTTTTATTTTTTATTGTAGTGGATGATATGACACTGATATAACCAGAATTTCTACTATATAATATGTATAACTATATGTAGGCTTGCTAATTAATTGAATTTCTTTTCCGAAAATAGATTTAGTAAGAAATGTTTAGCGCTGAATATTTTTCCCTGTAAGGTGAATTATGCATTAAAAGAAATCAAATCAGCTCATTTTTAATTCGATTTAATTGTTAAACCTGTCGCATTGAAGCGAATGTTAAAATTTTGTACCAGTCATCAATACAGAGAAGTGTGTTTATGACGAGGAAATGAAGTGTAATGCACGGTTGAAATGTCAGAGCTGAAAGAAAACGAAAAAAAAAAAAAAAGCGTGAGTGAGAGAACGAGAGACAGAGAGAAAACGAGAGAGAGAACAAAAGAGAGAGAGGACAAAAAAAGAGAGAGAACGAGAGAGAGAAAGTGACGCTGCCTCTTTGGGAATTTCCTCAGAATGTCTCGCTGGTAATTAGTAGGAAGTGCTTCTGCGTGTGTTTCTGTGACTTGTGTGGGCATTAGATAGGAAAGGAGGCATAAAACAACGCGCCCCCACGATTTCAGACAGACTCAGACACGCAGAGGACATCTACCCCCCACTTACACACACACACACCCACACACACACACACAATGTGCTTTCTGTTGCGTCTAGAAAGTGAACAGTGTAGAGAGTGTAATCTGATCCGGGCTTTTCCCCAACAGCATTAATACCGAAATGTGCCTAGTCAGCACTTAGTAGGAATCTTATGGATTTTTTTTCTGGCGGATTCTTTACAGTGACGGACTGCCGTTCGTGTATATCTGAGTTCCCTTTTTTCTTTCTTTCTTAAATCAGTTCTGTTTTTATCAGCAATAAAATTGACATTTGCCGGGTGACGTCATTATATTTAAATATCTCCTTATTTGAATTGAATTTAGATTATTTAACAAAAAAAAAAATCCTTAACCTTTAATTTAGAGGGTGCAATACTTTTGTTCTTATGAAATAGATTAAGAGCCTTGTTTCTCTGTCGAGTGTGTTACATAATTTGAAATGATGTGATAATAATTAGGCAAAATAATTGTCATATGCATGTGTTTTTAAAAAAAAAAATTAAATTTTTTTAACATCCCAGTCCACATTTACTGTTACAATAACCTCCAATCTTCTGGGATGACGTTCCACTAGATTGTGTGGAGGTTTGTGGACATTCGTTCAGACACAAGAGTGTTAGTGAAGTCTGATGCAGGTGAGGTGAGGAGACCTCTATAGCAGGAGATCTTCCATTCCATTTGATTCCATGCATCTGGCTTTGTGCACTGAGGCATTGTCATTTCTGGAACAGCTTTAGATCTCCTAGTTCAGGTGAAGGAAGAAATTTATGGGAAATGTAAAATAAATGATTGGATTATTATTAATATCAATTGATAAAACAATTTCTGTTTTTATGAATATGGCTGTCAGTCAAATTACTATGATGTGATGATTCAGTTGTTGTTTGTTTTGGATGGGTTTTTTTTTTTTTTGGATGGGTTTTTTTTTTTTTTTTTTTGAGGTCACCAAGCAGCAGCATGCATCGAACGTTTTCTCGGGGTGGGGCGGAGTGGGGGGGGTTTAAAATCGAACAGTATGTATTCTGCGTTAAGCGGAAGTGTTTCGTATTAATTATAAAAGACAACCTCCCCCGTACAAGAGGAGTGTTTTGATATGGTTTGATATTCTGTTTGATATAGCTCGGGGAATTTTTCCTGGGGGCTGAATTCAAATTGCGTCTGAGTCAAACCGTGCCTGGAGAAAGTAGCATCTGAACCGCATATGAAACGAACCACAGCAAACTCTTGAGTCGCGCCTAAATACGTCTGAACTCTGTCACCTTTGCGCTGATACCAATCACATAAAATGTGACACCTAATAATGGCTCAACCTTAATAATGACTGTAATAATGACTGTAATGACAACAGATGGGGTTTTATTCAAGGAGGTTCCTCTAATTAAGGATATTAGAGAAGAAAAACCAAAGAAAGTCCATCATCTGTCCCTCAGCACTCAGCTACATGCTGGGACTTTCCCAGATACACCGTTTCTTTGATGTTCACTAAAGTTACCATACATCTAGCACTTCTCCTGAAACAGAAAAACTTTTTTATTTCACTCGTGTGTTTTTTTTTTTTAACTCATGTAAAAAAAAGTCGTTAATTATTATAATGTGAATAAAGTTACGGATGATACCTTTAAGGGGAATTAATTCAATTGTATTCCATTTTATATATTATTATTAATATTATATAATTATTATGTTGGATCGAGTTGAAGCTGAAGAGCTCGAATGGCTTGCTATAGAGCTCTGACCTCAACCCTGTTGAACACCTTTGAGATGAATGTGAACGCTGACTGCACCCCTCACTACCTCCTCACTACCTGACTGTAATAACATAGCTGATCTCCACAAAATCTAGTATGAACATCTCCCCAGAAGAGTGGAAGTTGGTATAACAGGAAATAGAGCCTGTATTTGAAATGGGGTGTCATTTCACTTGTTCAATTTTAAAAGATTCTTTGGTTGGTAATGATTAAATGTTAATGTATTTGTTATTAAGGGACCGTATGGCAATGACCAGGCAGATATTGCTGCTAAAGCATCCCTCCGAATGGCCTTCACAGACTGTAAAACCCCAACATCAGACTTCAAGCCAATAATAAACTCATACATCACAAACAAATGATAGGACAGAAAACAAGCAAAATCAATTCAACTATTAATGAAAGACAATTTTTCACCTTTTGAATATTTTGAACCTGAATCCAGACACAACCAGATTTTATAAACAAGATGCCTTTTTGGATGCTCCAGACTCTTTCCAGACACTCTTTTTTTTCCCCTGCTAAATGGCCAAGAACCCCCCCAAAATATAAAACTACTATAATATAAACATGACCATCGAACAAATATTAACGGACTGCAATGCTCAACATAAGATTTCTTTTATTTTTACTCAGAAAGCACGCATGAAGGAGATTTTGGAAAATGTACCATCGATGAAAGTACTCTTAGAGTATTAAAATGAAGGACTCCATATAACTGCTGTTGTTGCCACAGTCAAACCTACTTTGATATTGTCCAAACAAAAATCGCCAGTGATTCTAAATTTGTGCTGAAAATCGCTCCAGTTTTTCACTTAGTTTATCAGGCGAAATATTATAGTCTTAAAAAACAAAGGCGGGCTTTTATTTTTGTCCAGGTAACTTTAGAAATCCACTGGGGATAAAATGGTTAATTACAAAGTTTTTCCATGGGAAAAAGTTTGACTCGCCAATTAAAAAAAACAACAACAACGTAACTTTCCTTTTTTTATTTGATTTGATAACTCAGAAGAAGCAGCTGTATGTGAAAGCTTTTCCAGCTAGCTAAAACGAATAATTCTTTGTTTGTTTGTTTTTTCTTTGGTCACCAGATCTGTCATTATCATGGTCCAGCACGAATTGTGGTCCAGCTGGTAACCAACTCCAAACAGCCGCACCTACACGCGCACAGCCTCGTGGGAAAACAATGCGACAAGGGCGTTTGCGTCGCCGAACTCCAGCCCAAAGACTCCTCGATGAGGTTTATGCCACGCCCACTTACAACTTGCTCAAGTTTGCTAGCCTGGTGGCTAGAATTTTTAATGTCACCACTCAGTATTGTAATAGTAATATTTGTTGTGTTTTTTTTTTACATTGCAGTTTTCCTAACCTGGGCATCCTTCATGTGACTAAGAAGAACGTGAGTAAGACTCTGGAGGAGAGGATGAGTGAAGCCTACAGGCTCGGTTACAACTACGGCGTGGTCATCCATCCGGAAATTGACTCTTTCCAAGGAGACTGTCGCCTTCCCAGAGAGCTCACAGGTAACTGTGTGTGTGTGTGTGTGTGTGTGTGTGTGTGTGTGTGTGTGTGTGTGTGTGTGTGTGATCTTTGGAAGATAGTTATACAGGTTAAATGAGTGCATAGCATGCTTGATGAACAAAACTCAAAACAAACCGACTCTGTCTCATTTACATGCTGGTTTTGTGTATTTGCGTGTTCGGACACATTATCGTCGTGTAATCATGCACTGAAATTCCAGTTTCGAGGTAAAGGATGTGATCCACTGAAACCAGGTACAAAAATCTGGTTGGACTTGTAATTAGCTATTGAGGAAAGAAAATATCAGCTCTGTGTTTCAGAATGCTTGTGTGTATTTCATGATAAATAATGATTGTGTATCACGTTTCAATGAAGTAAAAACTTTAGATTAGATTAAGATGTTAGATTTAACAGGACACACACCTTCCTTTACTTTGAATTAAAAGGGCGCAAGCAACGCCTTCTTTTCTGGGACTAACAGGCACACAGGCCACACCTCCTTCACCGGGAACTGACAGGCATACAGGCCATATCTTTCCTTGGACTTATAGGCACACAGGCCTTGCTTCCTTTAGTGATACTTAACTGGGAACTAATAGGCACAGGTCTCACCTCTTTTACTGGGAACTGACAGGCAGTCAGACCACCTTTCCTTCCCTAAAACTGTCAAACACAAAGGCCACACTCCTTTTCTGATACTGACAGGCAGCTTCCTCATAGGCCATAACTCCTTCCCTGTAATTGTCAAGCACAAAGGTCACACCCAAAGACAGACTAACAGGCACACTGTCCATAACTTTTTCATTGGTACTGACAGGCACATATCTATAATTATCAAGCACAAAAGCCACACCCCCTTTACTAGGACTGAGAGGCACAGCAGCGACGCCTCCTTTACGAAATCTAAAATGTTTCCTTGTGTGTTTCCAGATCACCAGAGGAATCTGATCTGCAATGCTGCAGCTAACCAGGCCAAAGAGATGGATCTGAGCGTAGTGAGACTCATGTTCACTGCCTTTCTGCCCGACAGCGAGGGCGGCTTCACCCGCAGACTCGAACCTGTCATATCCGAACCCATCTACGACAGCAGTGAGTCCCTAAACACGCTTTCAAACAGGAACGTACTCGTTTAGCACAACTGTAACAATTAGCATATCGTCGTAAATCATGGTGAAAAGTTGAGCAGATGTCATGCTGTGAAGTCGGGTGACGGGATTATAGTCAATCGTTGGGTTTGGTCGCAAACATTCCGACATTCTCATTTTATTTGCACGCCAACGTGTTAGTTAAAAAGATTTGTCGGGGTATGGTTTAGGAAATCGGTAGTTCATGAGTGACACAATATCAGATTCTATTTCAAGTAAATTGACACTTGATGCTAATTGCTCCTTTGCTAATTCTAGTTATTTTCGTCGTACGTTGATCACACGTCTGAAGCAAATGTTCAGTATTCCTGATGTTTTTTTGTAAGGCATCTTTTGCATCACCTTTAAGAAACACTGTAGATAAAAAAGACTTGCTGTATTCGGAGCTATGCTAATTTTTGTCTTCGAACTTGCCTAGCAACAGCGTTTTCACAACTTCAACCGCAACCACATTCTTGACTTCCTGTCTCAGAAACACAAAATCACAAAGCACTTTTTTTTTTTTAACAAACCCAAAAACTAAGACTGTGAGCGAGGAGAACAAACCTGCATGGATTTATTGGATTGTTTGAAGACTACCAGTATTGTGTAAATACTGTACATGTTAAGAGCAAAAGCAGTGTAGTTGGAGAACTACAGGCAGACAGGAAGAGAGAGAGAGAATGACAGAAGAAAAAGGAATGAGGAATGAAGACAAGGAATCTCTTGAATACAAGGAGGAAGCTCATTACATGAACTGTGTGCCCTGGAGTTTTAGTTTTTGGAAACAAGAAACGAAAGTCTCTTTGGTTTTCTCGGCTCACATTGGCTCACTTTCTCTCCCTTTCTACCTCTCTCTCTCCCTCTCTCTCTCTCTCTCTCTCTCTCTCTCTTCTCTCTCTCTCTCTCTCTCTCTTCATTGCCTACCCTCACTGAAACTAGGAACACTTTCTGTTTCTACCTCGCGCTCTCACTTTACTTTGAAAGTGAACAGGCAAAAGTATTGGCACCCTTCGTAAGAACGCGCAACCTGCCTTTCAACACAATGATGCCACATTTACACAAACTGACAGAAACTGCTTCAAATTTGTTTGAGGGGGGGATGTCTTCCCACCATGTGGGGGGAAAAAAGGACATAGATCCCACCAAAGCATCCCACCAAAGCATCTTAATAGATTTGAGGTCTAGACCTCGACTTGGCCCTACCGTCTCCATGATTTATAGTCAAATAGTCAGATGGCTTTGTAGTTCTCTTAAGAGTCTTCTGGTATCAACTGGAGTCGTCTCAATGACTACAAGTTTCCATGGTCCTGTGGCTTCAGAAAAAAATGAATCACCACCACGATTGACAGTAGGCATGGGCCGGTTGTGATCTCTGATGCTGCCATGCTTGTGAGCAAACGTCACCATGTTGGTCTGCTCAATCCAAAGTGTATCGCTCCAGAATTATTGCTACAAACCCAAGTCATGCTGCTGTTTTCTTTTTTTTGGCGAGAACGTTTTTTTTTTCTTCATCTAGTCACTCCACCATTAAACTTTTAGGCCTTTAGGTTACTGGATATAGCTTGCATAGCAATCTTCCTTTTAAAGGCTCAAAATTAATTTGTTCTCATATTAAAATGGTGAAATCTACATGATCTTATAACCCGCCCCAAATTTGTGCTCGTGCTCTTTTTCCATGATGGAGACACATCCCCGAGTGCCCCAGAAAACTAGATGAGAAAAAACATCTCAACAACTTTAGAAAGATGTGTGTTGTGTTGTTTTTTTTTTTTAGGTGAAATTTTATGTTTGTATTTAAGTCCATATAAATGAGAAGAATAGAATTGAAGCAGACTGAATTCTTTTTCACACGGATGTATGTCTAATATATGATTAGCGTGGGTGGCATGGCAAGCATGGTAGATAACTTCTACCTCATGAACCCTTACATCCAGTTCTTATAGTGTTATTTACAGCATGTGTGAAGAAAAAAATTTGCCAAACCTTTTTTTATGGTAAAATTCTGTTTTTATTTTTTTATTTTTTACTTCATAACAAACAGGGGACATCAACAAAACTAGGTTGTTGCTCTTGATTTCAGCAAAATGTCATGTCTGCACTGAAACGAGGTCATAGCACTTAGAAGCGAGAACGTTTGCACCACGTTGGCAATAGGCGAGCAAATTCGTTTTACGCCTGCATGAAAATCAACCCCGAGTGTGTAACTTTCTCACAAACCCATCAACCTCTTGTCTCATCTTGTTTTGCAGAAGCTCCGAACGCCTCGAACCTAAAGATTGTGCGGATGGACCGCACTGCAGGGTGTGTGACAGGTGGAGAGGAAGTGTACCTGCTGTGTGACAAAGTCCAGAAAGGTGAGGCAGCTCGGTCGGGATTCCTTTCAACGCATGGATGAAGTCCAGTTCCCTCATTGGGGAATTTTACTCCTGACATGCAAATGAGATCAGGAGGAACGTTTCACCTCAGGCACACTCTTTCTATTCGTTTCCTATTGAATCCTGCGGATTTCGTTTCTTTCACTCGTTTTTTTATCCATTCTTCTTTCGTATCTCTTGGTTTGTTTGATTTATTTCCTTTTACCTGTATTTATTCTCACTTTATTCCTTTTCTGTTCAATCAAACCATGAAAGAAGACACTTTTGTTCTCTTTTTTTCTCTCTATCTTTCCACCTCCATCTGGCACATCTTTCCTTCCATCTGCATGAGTGTCTCCTTTCTATCCTTCTCTCTCTCTCTCTCTCTCTCTCTCTCTCTCCCTCTTTCTTTATATCCCCTGCTCTCTCTAGCTCCCTCTGTATTTTCTGTATGTCTTTCTATATTTGATTCTTTGTGGTCTCTGTCTGTCTGTCTGTCTGTCTGTCTGTCTGTCCCTCCCTTTCTCTGTCTGTCTTTTTAGGTTGTATGTTTTAGCTTTTTTTTTTTTACATTTCTCCTTTTCACTTTTGATGTCTTTTGCTCCATTGTGTTTATTTCTTTCCTTTTTCCCCCTTTCCGTCGCTCTGTTCCTCTCATTTTAGCTCTCTGTCTCTCTCAGTATGTCTAACTTCTTCTTCTTTCTGTCCCCCCCCCCCCC